>JAWWES010000042.1:2191485-2220404 GCA_035583135.1 Lophotriccus pileatus
GGCCCCGCCCGCCCCCCAAGGAAGGGGTGGAAAATGATCTCAGCCCTGGCACGAGAACAATACTTTCCCATGGAAACATAGGTATATATTTAATTCCTGGTAACTCCACTCCAGTTTCACCTTTCATCTCCTCCGCGGACTTGTCTCGAAGTTTGCTTTTAACCCCGCACCGAGCGCGGCTGCAGCTGCTCCCCTCCAACACCCCCCTTTTCCCCGCGTCCCGGCCGTGCCAAAGGCGGCCAGGGCTCGGTAATCCCGGGAGCGGATCCCGGCTGGAGCCAGCGCGGGGCTGGCGCGGCGCAAGGGAGCAGGAAATGCGGCGGGAGCTGCACCGGGAGCTGCACCCGCGGGACACGCGGGCGTGCAAACACGCGTGCACCCGCGCACTCGCGGGCACCCGCACACGCAATTGCACACGCAACTGCACACGCAATTGCACATGCAATTGCACACACGCACATGCAATTGCACACGCACGCTCACATGCAATTGCACACGCACTTGCACACGCAATTGCACACGCACATGCACCCGCAATTGCACACGCACATGCACCCGCACACTCTCATGCAGCTGCACACTCCCGTGCACCCGCACATGCAATTGCACACGCACACGCAATTGCACACGCACATGCACCCGCCGCTGCACCCCCGAGCCCTGTGGGCGTGCAAACACGCGTGCACCCGCGCTTGCACCCGCGCTTGCACCCGCAGCCGCTCCTGCACATGCAATTGCAGCGGCTCCCGCACACGCGATTGCAATGCACATGCAGAGGCACACCGCCCCGCACACGCACTTGCACACGCACACGCCCGTGCAAGTGCAGCCGGCCGCGGTCCCGCCGCCGCCCCCGCAGCCCTCGCTCACCTCGGGGCTGAGACATTGTCCCCCGCCTGGCCTGGGGGGAAGGGCGCGCACAAAGACTTCCCCCGTGCGGCTCCTCCAAAAAGGGGCGAGCTGCCCGAACACAGATGCGGCGCGGCGGCCCCGCTGTCCGCGGCCAGCCCCGGCCTGCAGCGGGGCGGCGGTGGCGGCGGGGCTGGGCCGTGCCCGGGCCGGGGGTCCCTGCGCGGGGCCGGCGCGGCTGCACCTACATGATGGGCCGGGGCGGCCGCCCCGGCCTCGGAGCGGCGGGGGCGCGCACTGCGCGTGCGCCGCGGCCGCGCTGCCTCCTGGGGGATGTAGTTCTGCCGTGCCCCCCCCGCCATGGCCGCCAGGGGGGGCGAGAGGGGGACCTCCGTGTTTTCTGTCTCAAAACATCCCCTTTCTCCCGCTCTTCCTTCATGTTTTCTCTTTTAAATTTTTTTCTTTTCTTTCTTTTTTCCTTTTTCCTTTTTTCCTTTTTTCTTTTTTTTTCCTTTTTTCCTTTTTCTTTTTTCTTTTTTCTTTTTTCTTTTTTCTTTTTTCTTTTTTCTTTTTTATTTTTTATTTTTTATTTTTACTTTTTCCTTTTTCCTTTTTCTTTTTTCTTTTTTCTTTTTTCTTTTTTCCTTTTTTCTTTTTTTAACCTTTTTTTGCTTCTTTTTTTGTTTTTTGTTGGCCCCCCCCCCCCCCCACAGAATCTTGCTTTTGCATTCCCTCAGAACCTGGACCTAATTCCAGAAGGTGTAACGCAAGGAAGAGTCGAAGAGAATTATTAATTCGTTCTCTATAATCAGCAATGGTTCCGTTAAAGGTTTCGGCTGATATGAAGTTGGGCAAGGCAGAATCACCAGTTTTTACGTATTATTCCATAGTGTGGAAATGGATATATTCCCCATTTATTTTCTCATGGATATGAGAGGCTGCCAAGCCTCCAGCTAGAGCAAATCCCCAAACCCGAGCAATAAACCCCCAAAATGAATGGGTTGTGATGGAAATGCTGACAGCCCCTCAACTGACACATCACCCCTGCCAGCCTCCCAGCCGGGTATCCGTGATGCCCTGGGATGTCCCCGTCACACCCACGAGCTCTGACTGCACAGCAAACCCCGTGTCCCACCAGGAGCACCCAGCAAACGCCACAGTGGTGATTTTAACTTTGATGTTTTCACTATTCCCCCTCCCCAAAGGTGTGCAGGGATCCGGGATCCCACTGCAGGGCTGCCTTCCTCAGAGTTGGGGCAGCCCTGTACAGCGCCCTGCTAATGCCAAGGGGAATTTTCTCCCAACTTTCACGGGTTTAGGCTGTGCTGGGACCTGCAGAGGCTTGTCCTTCTCGTGTGCTGCTCAGTGGTTCGTGTGTGCAGGCTTGGAGGGTGTGAGAAGCTCGGCCAGAGGACAGGTCCTGACAGGCTGCAGCAGGACCGGGAAGCGCAGGGGGAGGCAAGGGCACATCACCCCCAAATTGGGGGGCTTCCCCCAGGGTGTGAGGGCTGCAGCCTTCCCCAGCCCCTGCAGGGTGCCCTCCCCTGCCCTGGAGCCGAGCAGGGACGTGGGTGGGTGACACATGTAGGTAGGACTGGACTTGAAATCATCACAGTGCTGTGATCTGGGTACTGTCAGCTCTGAGTCATAGAGCAGTTTGGGTTGGAGGGGATCTTTAAAGGGCATCTAGTCCAACCCAAATCATGGGCAGGGACACCTTCCACCATCCCAGGTTGCTCAGAAATCCATCCAGCCTGGCCTTGAACTCTTCCAGGGATGGGGCAGCCACAGCTTCTCTGGGCAACCTGTGCCAGTGTCTTGCCACACTCACTGTAAGAAACTTCTTCCAAATATCTAAATTATGTCATACCAAGTCCGTTTATTCCCTTTACAGTTGCTCCAGCACAGTGCCCTGCCTGTTCAGGCTTCCCTTGTCAGACCTTATTCTTATTAAAATCTACATTCTGCAGAGAAAGTGACCAGATCTCCTTTGTCCAGGTGGGTTTTCCTGTCCAGGCAAAGGGAAGGGAAAGGGGAAGGGGAAGGAAAAAAGAAGGGGAAGGGGAAAGGGAAAGGGAAGGGGATGAGGAGTTACTGCAGGGGGAATACATATGGCTGAACAAAGAGATTCAGCTTCTACATTTGGGTCTGGCCATAACTTTTTTCTCCAGTTCTTACTCCCTGTCTACAATCCTTTGAATTTCCTGCACGTTCTGATTTATTTACTCCTCCTTCCAGCTCGCTCCTTCATTGCTAAGGAACGAATTTGCTGCAGAGAAATTGGACAAACACGCTGAGGTTTCAGGGCCCTACCGAAAAAATCTCCTCTCTGCGCCTGCAAACGGGAGATTTGCGCCCAAATTTGTGTTTGTTTTAGACACAGCATCGTTTCCAGCACTTGCTTTGATCGGAAGCTGAGCTGGGTCACGCGTTAGGAGAAGACAATTAGAGGCTTCAGTGTCAGTGTTTGTGTGAACGCTCACTCGGGGGGTAATTAATCCCAGAGCTGTGTCCACAAACAACAGCAAGTCCCACATTGTCCTGCTTCCCTCCGGCAGGACCATCCTCAGAGGTTGTTTCTGTAGCTCAGTTCCTTACGCCTGGGTGGGGAGGGGGGTGATTTACCCCTGTCCATCTCCCTTTTGCTAAGAATTAGAAAATTCTTAGCTGTTCCTCTGAAGCTGTTGTGCATTTTGGGTGACGGGCCTGTGCAGGGACAAACAGAAGCCCTGGTGCCTGGGAAGTGGGATCAAGCAGAGGAGATTAGTGAGACAACTTCCACGGGGCAGGAGGTGGGACAGGCTCCAGCAGGACCTCTGCAGAAGAACCCAGGGGCTATTTCAGGTCTCTTCAGTTCTGCTTTGTGTTTTGGTTGGGTTATGCTGCTTCCAGCCAACACCTCCCTTCATGGGAATGGGAGCTGTGGGACAAGTGTAGCCAGGGTTTGGCTTGGTGTGCCCTGTGAGGGTAACAACAGCTTTTAGAGACAACAGGCAAGGCAATGATATTGGCAAGTGTGATCCCATCCCCTGGGCAGCATCTCGTGAAACTTCCCACTGTTTTTTAGCTGAGGTGGTGGTGGTCAGTCCCCACAGACCGTGGGGACAGGCAAATGCCAGTCATTCCCTGATGCTCCCGAGGTGCAGAGGCCTCACACTGAAGCTGAAAATTAAAAATAGTAGGAATAAGCCCACTGAAGGCTCTGCCTGCTGTGGGGCAGCAGATAACACAGCACTCCCTGCTACAAAAGATGAACAAACTGCGGGAAGTTCTCCAATACCAGAGGGACCAGCTGGGAAAGGGGATGCTCCCGAAGGATGTCTGGGGAAGGAGCTTGAAGAAAAGCCAAAGCAAACAGAGGGTGCAGATGCTGGGGAGGAGAACTCGGCTGGGGGAGAGAGGAGGTGAGAAACAATGAGCTGTCCTGAGCATGAGCCGCTCATGGGAGCAGAGACCATCTGCTCCTCAGGGGCTGAATGGGTGATATCCTGCATTCCTTTGTTCCCCGGGTTACGGGGAATTGCAGGCTGCAGGCATTTAAAGCCAAACACAGTCCCCGAGAGTTCAGCCACATCTTACCTTTTGTCTGAATTTCCTCAGTCTCCTCCTCCTCCTCCTCCAGCCTCTCCTCCCTGCGCGTTTTTCCACCTCCGAGTAGGTGGATTAAAGCCCAGGAGGACGCTGCAGTTCTCAGAAGTCAAACAAACTCTGCTGCCCCGGGTGGGATGTTGGCAAACAGGGTGGGATGTTAGTAAATTCTTTTTTGCAGCTTTAGCTGGAAAGGTGGAAATTGGGAGAAAAGAGGCAGAGGACAGTAAATAAAAATCACTTTCAGGTCTCATAGACGTAAAACAGGCTGGATAAGAATGATGGGTCGAGCACATCCTTCCAGGAGGGGCGAGGGTGATGCTCATGCCTGTTAACCTAAAGGAGAGGGACAGAGGTGGAGGTGGAGAGCCAGGTAGGATTTTTTAAATTTTTAGGAAAATATGAATTTAATGCACAGATGAACTAAAGCAGCCTCATACCTCTGGAAATTATTGACTTGGAGGCCGGGAGAAAAGGTGGTTTTATATGGCTTGTCTTACATTGCTTATCCCTCCTTTTGAGCCTTGCAGTCCTGCTCTTGGGGATGGTTTTATCCCTTTTAAAAAGCCTGGAATGTTACCAGGTACATATTTTGTGGCCACCTTTTTGCTGTGCTGCTGCACAGAGATGTCCAAGCAGAAAAGCCCCCTCGAAGGTCCCATCCCTCTGTCACCTGTTGGGGTTGTCACAAAGGGGCAGAGTCACAACTGCTTTTTCCTTGGCTATTGCTGTGGGTTTTAAAGCTGCAAATATTGTTAGGGATTTTTTTTTTTACTGTTTGCATTTCCTCCTCTCTGCACTCCCTGCATCTCTCTCTGTGTATAATAGAATTTCTGCTTACTTTGGTGCAGTAATGGACCCAAATGCATCCTCCAGGCTCCTGGGAGCACTTAGCCCAGACTTTAGTCACAGCCCTTTTGTGTTTGCTGGATTTGCAGGGCCGGCTCTGGGTCACAGCCCCAGCCTGATGCCGTGCCACGGGCTCCCTGTTCACGGCCCTGTGACTGCTCAGCTCTGCCAGGGGCAGCTGGATGCTTCAATATCTTTTAGGGTCAAATCCATCACCTTTAGTCCCCGTGGTTTTAAGATTTGCCGGCCTCTCGCCGGGCACTGTTTGAATGCCCAGTGGTTTCATCCCAAAGACAGCAGCAATAAAGGACACTCAGGGTTTTCTACATTCTGCCCAGTCATCCATATCCCAGCCCTTTCACACGGCTGAGTGCAGCACCACATGTGCTGCTCCGAGGGATTTTTAAATTACTCCATCAAGGTTCCTCTGAAGTCAAGGCATCTTTAAATCACATTCAGTACCATTGCTCCTTATTTTTTTTTTTTTCCCCAGCAAAATGAGTTGCAGGCCCTTCAACAACACAATTAAAGGTTTAATCACAAACTGCTCATTGCTCTGGATCCCCACAGATGCAGATCCATGTCTGCACATGCTCCTGCATGGGGGCTTTCTGCAGGAGCCTGGATCCCACCCAGGGCTGAGCATCTCCAGGAGGGGTCCAAGGGTTCTTCTGTCCATCAGCTCCCCATCCCTCAGCATGAACACCAACCACCACCATGAGAGTGGTTTTGTCGAGGTGGTTTAATAAACCTTTGTTATATTTATACAACTCCTGGGGCTGTATGATCTGGAGTTAATTACTGGAGCCGGTTTTCTTTGTGAATACGTCTGAGGAGTCTGTCCGAAGCCCGTGGAGCTCCTTTTGTGCTCCTGTTTAACACAATACAAATTTGGGTGGTTTGGTGCAAACACTGGCATCAGAGGGGGGCTGGGACCTGACTCTTGGAGACCTTGGACACTGAAGGTGAAGGTGGCCACAGGCCCTGAGAGGCTTTGCCAGGGGCTTGGTCACTACATGACAAAACCCCTGCCTGGGGTGTGGGTTCCTGATGGTTTTTGGAGTGTGGATGCAAAGCTACACAGTGTCCCAGCCAGCCTGAGATTTGGTGGGAGACCACCAGGAAACTCCCAGTACAGAGCACAAAAGGCAAGGAGAAACATGGATATTTAGGGATAGAAGCTGAGTCTTCACCAGCAGCCAGGGAGAGGAAGGAAGAGGAGGAATCCACTGCAAAAACGTTCTAAAACATGGTGGAATGAGGCTGAGCGGCTCCAAAAGTGAAACTCTGAGAACAGCAGTGCTAAATAAGGACAGGTAATGCCTCTGTCTGAAGGGATATTTTTATTGGGATGGCAGCAGGAAACATAATTTTCTTTAGCTGACATGTATATCTGGAGTGTGTTGCAGTACAGAGTCAGCCAGTGTGGTGTTTTTTCAAAGAGGGAAATCATATTTCATAAAACATCCAGAAAAATCACGGGGAAGGGAACACAGCTGGAGGTGGGCAAGTGGCCACTGGCCCAGGGGATGCTGCCATGGACAATGGCAATTCTGATGAAAAATACATTTTCTGGCACGTCCCCATCAGGGATTGACATGTTTTCCCCCTCCAAAGTCTGCTGATTTAAAAGAGGCATTTTGGTTTCTTTTTTTTCCTACAAACATGAGCTATTATTCATGGCCAGAATGAATATATGTTTGTACCCATATGGCTGTAATTACAGTATTCTGTGTGCATTCCATACAATGTATATATTGTATATTGTGTGTTATACTGCTGGCAAGGCTGTTGTCCAGGGGCTGTTGGTTCTTCAGTTTAAAGCCTGTTTTTTTCCAGAGGTTTTACTTCCCGTAAAAGTCTATTCTGGGCTGAAACTCCCCGTGCCAAGTCTTGGGCCAAGATTGAAATTTCTTTTATGAAATTTTATTTTGAGCCAGTTGGAATGTTGTTCCAGAAGGTGGATAAGGGCTCAGAGTGAAGTCTGTGCCTTGCATGGTGTGAGCAAATCTGACTCCTAAAGAACTTAAATTCTGGGTAACCATTTATAGAGGTGCCAAATGCTGCCGTTCTCAGCTGGGTTTTTACCCCTTTCCTTTATAACCAAGGATAAGTTGCTCTTGGTATTGGCCTGTACATGGTCATCATGGCCTGGGTTTGAGTATTGGGAAGGAGGGTGCAGCTGCAGCCTTGGAGCAGTAAATGCTGAAGGAAGTTGGGTTTTGCACAGTTTATTTTAGTCTCTTTCTGGCTCCCAGAAAAGGCAGGTCTCTAAATTAGGTGCTCTGAATTACTGCTAAAGGGCTTCCCTGGCAGGGAATCTGGGCTGTAGCGTTAGATGATGCAAATGCATCATCCTTGTGCTTTTCCACAGGTTTATTGATGCAGGCACATGGTTTCCAGTAAATACTCTGTGTATCTCCTCAGCCTGCATGAGAAAAAGAGATCCAAACAGCAGCAGGAGACGGGCACAAGTGGGACTCAAGTTGGTTAAAAAGCAGATGGTAAGTCCAAAGGAAAATGTAAGATAATTTGGGTTCATCTGTGCTTGAACCTGAGTGATTTATGTGATTTGGCTTCTGGGTCCCAAAGGGCTCCACAAAGCTTTGATAAAAAAAGAAACGGTGAAAGAGCATCTGCTTTACCTGAAGCTTCTGCATCAGTGCACAAAATCATTCCAGCATTCCTGGGCTTCCTGAAAGCTCTCTGCAGACTGAGCAGAGCAGTCAGAGCAGGCTCTTCCCAGCTGTGACAGAAAAGCCAGAGCAGACGGAAGGGCCACATCCCCCAAACTGAAACTCGGGAAAAATGTTCCATCTCTGGCCATTTATTTGTTGTCTTGATATTGAGCTGGTTCTCCCCTCTCTGCACAGCACAGGAAAGGATGGGCAGGACTTTCCATGTTTAATTGCAAGAAACAGCCTGCTCTGATGGGGGCACGTCCCTCCTGCTCTGCTCCACATCCAGGCACAGCAGGTTTTGCACAGGATGCACAAGGATGCTCCCAAAGAATTTGGAAATGGTCCTCTGTGATCTTAATGCTTACTTCTCTTTTTTTTTTTTTCTTCTGTCTTTACTTTTGAAAGGCTGAGTCACACAAAGAAAGAAAAGGAAGAAAGGAAAGAAAGGAAATTCAGGCAGTCATGTTTCCTTTCTGGAATGTTTTGTTTCTGGATGAATTAATGCATTACCACCGCAGTGCATTGAACTGTGCTTCCATAATATCCTGTTTACTCAATTTCTTAGGTGAGCACCTGTGCACAACTTTCTTTTTCAATAAAAGGAGATCCTTTAAACAGAAAGGGGAAGAAATGGCACAGCCTGGCAGGGAGGAAGTGCCATTCTGCATGTGCTGCTGTGGCTTTGGAGCTGCTCCCGATGCGATGCAGAATCCATCGGCCCAAAGTGATGAGGACTGGAACACAATGATCTTTAAGGTCTTTTCCAACCCAAATCATTCCATGATTCTGTAATAAATCTTTGCTCAGAAATGTAATCTGGACAGGTTTGTGGTGCCCACTGCTTGCAAACACACCACCCATCCCAATCTCGACGCAGATTCCTTTTGGTCTGGAACAAATTCCATCACCCTCGGCTTTTTGTGCCTATAAAGGGAGATGATGTTTGAGGCATACAGGGCTGTTGTAAAAACGAATTAGGTGGTGGTTTTAATGTGCTTTGAAGATGAAAAGCATCACAGTGCTTTAGGTGCTAATTGCCTCTCTGGAGCTTCTCCCCCCGTGGTGCAGGTTGGGTTGGACTCTCAGGCTCTGATGCTGCCGCTGGGGTTGGTGGTTCTCTGGCTGCAGCAGCACCCAGGGCCCTGGGTGTCCCACCCATCTGACAGTAAAACACATTTCATAGGATGTTATCCTCTCATATGACACAGCCTGATGTTTTGGAGCACCCACGTGTGAAAACCTTTGTGCAGACCCTTCACATTTCCCAGCCAGGGACTGTGCTGGGGGGTCACTGCTGCAGATCCTGAGCTCTGAGCTCTTCCCAGCGAGGACAGAGCCTGGGGTGAGAGGAGTTGTTGGGCTAAAATACCCTAAACTCCAAAGAGTTCCAAATTGTGCAGGTGGAACATAAAATCATTTAAAATGGTTTTGGTTGGAAGGGACCTTGGAGACCACCTTGTTCCCACTCCCTGGAATGGGCAGGGACACCTTTTGCTGGACCAGGAAAGAAGCAGAACATGAATATGAGCAGTTAAAACTTTTGAAGTATAAACAGAGACCACAATAAACATCAAAGTGACCAGAAGAATTCAGCCCCAGACAGGCTTCTATTCTGTGTAATGCTTGATGGATGAAGATAAGAAGTTTTGGTTGTTGTTTGTTGTTTTTTTTTAATTGAGGTTCCAGTTATGTCATTGTATTTATTCAGTATTCATAAGGCAAAACTGAAGGGCATTATTTAATTAGAGGGCTTTTACCTAATTCTCTTTGTTAAGGGGGAAATAAATGTGAGGGGAAAAAGGGAAGTTTCCATGAGGTTCGTGCTGCAGCACAGGGTGCTTGTGCCTAATGGGGGCTCTGGGGCTTGAATCCTGGATATTCCCAATCATTGCTGTGGGTGAAGGTGTGCATGGCTGCGATCCCTGCTCCTGCAAACACTGCATCTCGCTTCAAACTGTGCTATGGGACTCCATTCTTCTTCCCAGACGAGGACACAGCCTCCCGACTGTTCCCAAGGAAAAACGTGGATTCCACGCTGCGTTACAGAGCCGTGCATGGGCACAGCCGCGCGTGATGCTCTCGCAGCATCTCAGGCGCACAAAACAACGCGGACAAGGAATTCCAAACCCTCCTGCATCCTCCTCGGGGACCCGAGGGCTCGCTGCGAGGCGGAGCTGGAGCCGCACGGTGTTTTCCCGAGCGCTGGATGCGGCGTCTCTGCGGCAGAGCTCGGGATGCTCGGAGGCAGCGCCGGGTTTGATGTTCGGCTCAGCCTTTCCCAGCGGCTCGCCGGAGGCTTTTAGGAAAAACGAGCACGTCGGATTGCGCTCCCGGCGACGGGATCAGGGTGATTAACATCGCAGTGGGTTTGATCACATCTCAATGTCAGCAAAAGGATGGTCACGGACTCAGGCCCGTCCCGAGGGTGACAGGGACGCTGGCCGGAGGGGGAATAACTCGCTGGCAAGCAGCAGCCACCCCAAGAATTCGGTGTTTGTATTCAGGGCAGCATTTTCAATGCTTTAATTATATTTTTGGGTAATGCAATAAAATCCTGGCGACCTCCTGGATGCAGGCAGGACACGGCAGCACTGGATGCAGGGAGGTGGCTCCCACCCAGCCTTAAATCCCTGAGCCCCTGGGACTATTTTCCAGCCCCTTTCCTCTGCTCCTCAGCGAGGTGGTGCTGGGAGGCAGCGTGGGGGTGTCCCTGGGGAATGGGGTCCCCAGCCAGGAAGGGGTCCCCGGCAGGGGGGTCTCCCGGAGGATGGGGTCCCCGAGAAGGGGGGGATCCCTGGGAGGAGGGAATCCTTGGAAGGTAGGGTCACTTGGAGGGTGGGGTCCCCGGGATGGGGGGTCCCTGGGAGAGGGGTGCTCAGGAGGGATGGGGTCATCCGGAGAACGGGGTCCCAGGGGAAAAGGGAGACCTCGGGAGGGGTGGTCACCCATTGGATGGGGTCACCGGGATGGGGGGACCGCAGGACAGGTGGGAGATATGGAGTCCCCGAGAGGAGAGTCCTTGGAAAGGGGGGGGGAGGGGGGGGTGTCACCAGGAGGACGGGGTCCCCGGGAGGTGGGAGTCCTCCGGGGGATGGGGTGCTCGGGATGGGGGGGTCCCCGGGTGGAAAAAAAGGGATCCCGGGAGCGGAGGTGTCGCCAGGAGGGAAGGAAGATCAGCAGGCGGGAGGGGAATGTCCCGGCACTGCCGAGGCACACGCAGTCCTGCCCGGGGGCCGCGGGGATGCGGGGCCGGGGGTGGAGGGTTGGCAGCCCCGCTCCATCCCGCTCAATCCCGTTCCATCCCGCTCCATCCCGCTCCGCTCCGCCCCGGGACAGCGGTTCGGCCCCTCGGAGCGCCGAGCGGAGGGGACGGGGGGTACCCAGGGGTACCCGGGGGTACCGGGGAGATACCGCAGGGTACCAAAGCTGCGCCGACACCGCTCCGCTGCGGAGGGAGGCGGGAGCGGAGGGTGGTGGCGGGACCGGAGAACGGCCCCGCCCGGCGTGGGTCGAACGGGAAGGGGAAGGAGCGGAGAGGAAGAGGAGGAGTTGGGCTGCACCTGAAATGCGCGTCATTACTCCGGAGCACGGGCTGGGCTGGTGATGGCTGTCCGTGCCGAGGTTCCGTGGCTGCGCGGAAAATGGTGAGAAAACCACGTTCGGAGGGGTTTGGGCTGAGGGAAAAAAAGGGAGAAATGGAAATCCGAAGGAGTGTCCTCTCCCCGCCCCCGAGACCTGCGGGGGTCCCCGGGGGTGGCGGGGATGCAGGAGGATGCTCGAGGGATGCAGGAGGATGCTCGGGGGATGCAGAAGGATGCTCGGGGATGCAGGAGGATGCTCGGGGGATGCAGGAGGATGCTCGGGGATGCAGGAGGATGCTCGGGGGATGCAGGAGGATGCTCGGGGGATGCAGGAGGATGCTCGGGGGATGCAGGAGGATGCTCGGGGATGCTGCGGGACCGGGAGCTGTGCTGGAACAGCCCGGCCTGGCTCTGCTCCGTGTCATTCCTCGACCCCGCAGTTGAGCGAGGACGAGTTGGGAGGGAAGCGGTTTGCGGTTGCGAGGCTTCCCCTTGGGGGTCAGATAAGGGGGGAAATTCAGCCCGTTTTTAGAGATCCATAATTAG
Organism: Lophotriccus pileatus; assembly: GCA_035583135.1. NCBI lineage: Eukaryota > Metazoa > Chordata > Aves > Passeriformes > Tyrannidae > Lophotriccus > Lophotriccus pileatus. The sequence continues at coordinate 2,203,580 of JAWWES010000042.1, forward strand.
AGCATCTCGCTTTATTATTGTGCGTTATTATATTTGCAGTTTAAATAATTGAGGAGCAGTAAAGAGCACATCAGAGTTTTGCTTAAGTACCATTTCAGCTGCTGTCCTCTTGCAGCAAGATCGGTAATCTTGTTTTCTGACCCTTCTGCAGGTGTTGTTCACTGGTAAGTTGTTTTTTCCTCAAGCCACAGCTCAGTCAGCTGTGAGGCTCTCGCCCCCCCCGTGTTTGGTTTTCTTTTCTTTTTTTTTTTTTTTTTTTTTTTTCCTTTTTAGCTTAAAAGGCAAGGAAAACATAATGTGCAGCACTAAATCATCATCTGACCTTTAAAGACCGTTGCCAGGCTGAGTCTGGGAAAGGGAGGGGAGGCTTCCCAAGTATCAGCTGAGCATTATTTAAGAATGCTCAGCTGATAGGCATCTCCCATGTGGAATTAAAGCCCAAACCCGGTCACTTCCTTGAGATTGCTTTGATTGAGATGCCCACAAGCAGTTGTGTGTCACCTGCTTCCCTTGTCAGTGCAAATCATAAGTCTGTGGCTAAATTGGGGGAGCATTTCATAGGTTCAGGGTGTTTTCATTTTGTCCAGAATTATTCAATTAAATGCCTTGGCAGCTCGTTCTGCTCAGCCTACATGCTCATTTTCTTCATCTGGAGTTTCAAGGAGGATTTGGGGTTGGGTTTTTTTTTTTTAATCCCAAATAAAATTTTTTGCTGTACAAGTGATGCTTTTTCAGTGTCCATCATCATCGTGTAACTTCAGTTGCTTACATGGAGGTGGTAGGTGTAGTATGAAAACTTAATTAACATTCTTAAAATGACCCTTCCTCCAACCGAGGTGATGTAAATTAAAGCGTGGCAGCGTTCCAGTGAGGATGTGGGAGTGTTTTGGGTTTTATAAGTGGATAGAAAATAATTAGAGAAACAGCAACTGTTTGGTGATTGAATGTGATTAAATCATCTTGGCCAAATTTTAGGTTTCATTAAAACAGAGAAGTGTGGCTGAGGGAAGGGGTTGCTGTGTCAGACCATCCTTTGAGCAAGGACTTCAGTGGAGCTTCTTCTCTTCTGAGTGCCTTTGAAATGGGCTCCCGAGAGCCAGCAGTGGCAGTCCAGGCACTTGGAGGGCGTGCTGGGAGCAGAGGGGAGAAGGACAGTGGTTTTTATGCCCTGAAAACAATAACTGCTGCTTTTGATTATTTTTAAAACACTCTGCTGCCAGTGTGAAGCGTTCCTTCCTCGAAAATATCCGGAGGAGTCGTACTCATTTTTCCTGCAGGACTTAGTTGCTATCTCGGGTTGGTGCTTAAGCATTTTGTGGTTGGATTTTTCTCTCTTTTTTTTTCTTTTTCTTCTGAAGCAAAATATTTTTTTTAATTTTATTTTCACATTTGAAGTAGATTGGGTGTGACTTTAAGGGCAGCACTCCAGGCTGGAGGTGGGATTCCTCTTCCCAAGGCTTCTCTTTCAGTGATGAGCAGCTCTGTCCCACGTGGGCTCTCGTGCTGCTGGGGAGTGGGGGGGGTCACTGCTCCCTGCAGGACCCCAAAACGCAGCCAGGGGAGCTGGGAGTGGGGGATTTGATCCCTTTTAGACCCTTTTCTCCTGCTCTCCTCCCTCCTACACTCAGACCCAGGCTCTCAGTGCTGTCTGGGTGTAAGGTGTTTGTGTGTTTGAAGTTCTCCCAGCTCAGCTCAGCGGGGCTGACATCTGAGCAACCTCTAGTGAGATGCTGTCTGTGCTCCAGAAATAGATTCCCATATTAAAATACAGCCAGGGCAGGAAGTTTGAGCCATGTGGTGTCTAACAGATAACACAGAAACTGGAGCCTGCTGTTGCCAAATGCCTCCAAAATCATTGGGATAAATAGAATCTCTAACACTGTCTTTTTAGTATTAGAAAGCAAAGCATTGTTTTTATTTTCACTGCTGGGTGTGTACGTGGCCAGTAAAACTCCTGCCTCCACACAGACACCAATACATCACTTTTTCACTATTTATATGTTTTTGGCAAACAAAGAAATTAATGTTCATTGGTTCTTAATTACATAATTCTCTTTCATTAGTTAGTATTCTGCCTTCTGTTGGTTATTAGTTTTGCAATTTCTATGCTAATTAAGGCTACACTTTTAGTCTTTTTAGTATCTTTTTCTCCAGCAGGGACTTCCAGCAGTTACACTGAATTCCTTGTTAGTTCTTTCATCTTCTGGTTTCTGCAGAAGGACCTTGTGGGTCATAAATCCGTATCCCAAATGTCCAATTCCAACAATACATCTTTCTCTCTCCATGGGCTTTGTCCATTGAAGCATATCAAGGTTAACAAAACTTAAGACTTTTAGTACTTTTCCCCAGCTGTGTTTTCACAGAAGTTGCTCGTGACAACTTTTTTTGCTGTATGCTGGCTAAAAGGGATTTAAGGCCTGACACCTGACCTGTGATTAATTAAAGCAGTTAACCGAAAGGTTAATTAGGATCATTGAAAAGTTAGAGAAGCGATATCGTTTCCAACACTGTGGCAGAGCTGCCGGGGAACATCAGCCCACCCCTGGAATGAGTGTTGGGAGCTGTAAAGCCTGGAATGTGGAGAAATTCCTGGAATCTGCCCTGAGTTCTGGCTGAAGTGCTGAGGAGTGACTCAGTTGTTCCCTGGGGGGGTGTGGGTGGGACTGGAAGGGTGGTGGCCGTGGAGCTGTGCCGGGGCTCTGCTCTCCCTACTGAGCGGCTCATGGTTGTGTTCCACCTTCACAGATGAAATATTCCAACACTCACAGGTGAGGAAGCAGAGGGAGATGTAGATTGACCCATCACTCCAAACCTGAGGCAGCAAAGCGGTGGCAAAAACTGGGGAGAGAAACCTGCCGGCTCCCCCGCCACAGGTACGTGCAGGCTGTCTGCTGGGAAAGCCTTTTTAATTTGATTTAAACATTTTCCCCCTTTCCAGAAGGTTACCCTGGGCACTCGTGGTGCTGTGCAGCTGGGCTAATGAAAAGGTTAAAGTGTAATGGGAAGGGAAATAAGCAGTGCTGGCTGCGCTCCAGGATGGAAGGGGGTTACTCACGGTAAATTGAACAGCTTGCCTGGGGTGAGCTGGCCCTGGCTCTCGGATGCATCGCCCTGGCTGGATGCCCTCAGCTCCTGCCATGGCTGCTGGAACTCTGCTCCCAGAGAAATGCTTGGCTTTGTAGTTTATGTGGAGAAAAATAAGCCCAGGTTAGGTCAAGTCTAGTGAGCTCGTCTAGAGCTGGTGCTGCCCTTGGGTGCAGGGTTGGGTCAGGGGCGTCCCGAGGCATCTTCTGCCTGGATTCCCAGCTGGATTCCCCAGCTCCAGGGGAGCAGTACCAGTTCCTCCATGTAACAAGACACCCAGCATATGTATCAGAAGGCATTTAAAGTATGAAAAACTGAAAATGAAACATTTCTATGGAAATGTAAAAATAGGAGATGCTGAAAGCTGCAGCCACCCGGCTCTGGATTTTTAAATTATGTTGTCACTTAATATTGATTTATTTGCTTTTCCTAAACTAGTCTTGAAAAATGGCACCAGCTGCTCCCAGAGAAGCAGGAGTATGGAGACAAACCCGAGCTCTCCTGTTCAAGAACTGCCTTATTAAGGGTAGGACTAAGAAAAGCAGTGTCCAGGTAAGGGGGGAGTCCTTGGGTTCTGCTGCTGGTGCATCCTCAGTTACTCTGTGCTTAAATAACTCCCAAATCAGAGACAACAGTGGATTTTATTATGATGTTTACGAAGCTTCATGGTCTGCATTGAATTTTGGGTTGAAATAGGCTTTTCCAGAAGATGTTGGGTGATCCTTTGGTTGGAGATATATCCTGATATGTAAGGCTTTATAGAGGAAAAATAAAATTATAGATACAGACAATGTGAAATATTATATTAATGCATTAATAACTAGTTAATCTATTAATACTATATATACTGTAGTATATATCTATACATATTTATAACATAATATAATTAATATTAATTAAAATGTCCTTGAATGTTGCCAACTCAGTGCACCTTGACAAGCATTTGCACCTGTAACTGCACAGAACAGCAGGGTGGGACCTCCCCAAAAGAATTTTCCCCTTTCTAACAGTTCAGCCCTGTGTGTGGGTGATGTGATGGTGCTTCAGGATGAATGTCGAGGAGAGGAACAGACAGGGCAGTGCTTGGCTGGGCTCGTTCAGTGGTTCACAGCTTGTGTTTTGCTACTTCCCAAACAGCACGAATTTGCAGATGTTCAGAGCTTGTAGAATTATCCCTTTGGGCCTTAAAATGGCTTCTTAGGTTACTAATGCAGGCGATTAAAATCCTGCTTCAGCGCCAGGGCAGGATTTGGCATTAAAATTGCTGCTGCATTGAAAGCACCCAGGGAATTTCCCAGTCAAGAAACTGAGCTCACAGTCCCTGCTCTGAGCTTGGCGCGAGCGAAACCTGGGGAAGGTTTTACTTCCCCGACTGCTCTTTGAAATGCTGCTTTTTTTTTTTCCCCCCCTTTGTCCAGGAGGTCCTTTTCCCCCTGTTTTTCCTGTTCTGGCTCATCCTGATGAGCATGATGCACCCGCACAGGAAATACGACGAGGTGGCCAACACCGACCTGGGCGCCCTGGACACCTCCCAGCTGGTGAACTTCGTGGTTGGGTACACACCACCCACCCGGATGGCACGAGAGATCATGAAGAAAGTGGCCTTTGATAACTTTGAGGAAGGTATTCATGCCCTAAATGTTGTGGTTTTTTTCTCCCTTGTGTTTGGAGAGGGAGCTCACGGGTGCTGCTAGCAGGAAAAATCCATTTATTTTCCATCCGAGTGAAGGCGTTGGTGGGGTTTGTTTTTTTTGTGGTTGTTTTTCCTTGGGTGACAAATGTTCTGGCACCACCATCTCGAAGTGATTCCCGTTCTCCTGGTGCAGCCAAAGCGTGGTGTGGCTGCAGGGGAAGTTTTGGGTACAAAAAACCTCTGGGCAGCTTCTAGGGCTGATTGACACCTGTCCTGTGACACCCTGGGTGTGGTGCTGTCCCAGGTTGTGTTTTCTATCCTGGTGTCACTATGAAAACAACATTTTTAATTTTTTAAAAATGCTTATTCTCATTAACACTTTGTCACCTCTTCTCTTGAAAGCAATTTTCCTTTCCTTTTGCCTTTTTTTTTTCTGATTGTTTTTTTTCCCTGTTTTGTTTTTTCCTGTTTTTTCTCCTTCTGTTTGGTTTTCTTCACACTTGTTTGGGTTTTCCTGTTTATTATTTTTCTTCAATTTGTTTGTTTTTTTTCCTGAGTTTTGTTTATTTTCCTCATTTGTTTGGGTTTTTCTATTTGTTTGGGTTTTTCATTTATCTTTGTTTTTCCATTTGTTTGGGTTTTCCTCCTTGTTTTTTTTTTTCCTATTTTTTTCTTTTACTTCTTTTTTTTTACCTCCAGTGCTCTGCCTGCTCACCTCACACATATAACAAGAACTTCTCTCTCCAAACCCACTGATGTATTTTTAGTTTGATATCTTTGATTCTCCTCTCTGTGTTCCTCCTGCTTCGGAGGAACCTGACCTTGGACACTTCCAGGGATGGAGCATCTACAGCTTCTCTGGGCAACCTGTGCCAGATCCTCACGACCCCCACAGGGAAGAATTTCATCCTAAAATCCAATCTAAACCTCCTCCCTCTCAGTTTGAAGCCATTGCCCCTTGTCCTGTCATACATTATATATCTCCAAACTCAAATGATTAATGATTGACAGAATACTTTAAAAACTGCTGCATGTTTTTTCTCCCTGCTGTGCCAATACCTAAATCAACCCGATAATTCCTTAATATCCCTCAGGCATCATCACTGAGGAGTATTTAAGTGAGGAGGAGCTGCAAGAGGCCAGTGCTCTCAAACCCTCCAACTTCGTGGGGGTCGTGTTCAAGGATTCCACGTCCTACCAGCTGAGGTTCCACGACTCCATCGCCATGTCCTCCATTTATATGGAATCCAGAGGTAAATGGGTGTGCTCTGTGGGAAATCATTTTCTGTTTTTGTAGGGTTTTTTGTCCTGGTGTGGCATATATTGATTTCTGGAGGCTGTTTCCAGCACTGTCAGGGCTGGCCTCGAGCTGCGCGCTGGGGACAGGGCGGGGGTACTCTGGTTTTTGGCGTTTTAACGCAGAAACGGGGGATCTTGGAGTGGCCTGGGCTGAAGGGGACTTCATGGATCCTCATTCCCTGCTTTGTTCTGCAGCCAGCTGCTCCAACCTGCGGAAGGGCTGTGAGTCAGTGACCTACTGGAGCTCGGGGTTCACGGCGCTCCAGGCCTGCATTGATGCTGCCATTATCCAGGTAACTCTGGCAAAACCCATCACAAACCCCGGGAAGTTCAGCTCCATGGGCTGCCTTGGCTCTGGCTGCTTGTCTGGTGTTGGGAAAGGCCATATCAGAAGTCATCTCGACCCTGATGAGAAGGCAGAATGTTTTTGGCTGCGCTTTGCTGTATTTGGTGCAGAGTTGTTCTTGTTGGGGTGGGTAATGCGGGTGTTTGTCTCAAACTGCATCCAAATGAGCCCAAACACCCATCACAACAGTCCTCAGAACTAAAACTCAATCCTAAAAGGGCTGCAGAACTTGCCTGATTTTGGTGGCAGTATTGATCAGCAGTTTTTCCCAATTCCCCTCCCCTCATCCCGCTCCTGGTGAGAGCAAATTTCATCTTTTCCAGGGCTAAAAATTTCACCTGTGCTGATTTTTGTCTCCAGGTGTTCAGATATTCTCCAGTTTCCCTGCTTTTGGGTTGGGATTTGGGATCTTCAGGTCCCTCCCTGCCAGCAGGGATTGAGGTGGAGCTGAGCTGGAGCCTGGGATGGGGCTGAAAAATCAGGAGTAATCCCAAAATAACTCTTCCTTCTCTTCCCTTCAGCTGAAGACGAATCAGTCTGTTTGGGAACAGCTGGAACTGACGAGAGCAGTGGTTATGGGAGAGGCTGCTGTGGTGGAAATAGATAATTTCCCTCGTGCAATCATTTTAATTTACCTGGTGATCGCCTTCTCCCCATTTGGGTATTATTTGGCAATTCATATTGTGGCAGAAAAGGAGAGGAAGTTGAAGGAATTCCTGAAAATACTGGGACTCCATGACACTGCCTTCTGGTATGTGAGTGTTTAGTATAAAAGAATTAGATATGTTTATAAAACAAACTACTTAAAAACACTTTCTAGGAAAACTCTTCCATCATTCATTTTTTAAATTGTTTTCAGTCTGATTAACTGAAAACAACCAACAAGGGAAATATTCTGTAAAATCAAACATAAAGACACTTGCAGTATCATGAAAATAGGAACATTTTAGTAAGTAAACACCAGAGTAATACTGTTGCATTTATGCATGTAAAGCTGTGCCAGACTTAGAGGGATTAAAGCTGATGATGTGTGAGATTTTTATGTAGGTTTTTCATTCCCTTCAAGTATTTTTGGGCCAGTACCTCCTTTCCTAGAGGCCCAACAGGTAACCTGCAGCCTGCTCAGAGCTTACCAGCAGTTTCCCTGGCACATAATTAAATTAATCAAACTCTGTCATTTTAACACAACAGAGTAGTCGAAGCAACAGGTTTTAATTTGTTTCCTTACCGTGATGGAAATTGTCCTATGCAATACAACATTTTATTTTTTCCCCCAAATGAGAGGATGTGCTGATTTGAAATCACTGACAGCTGAAGAGATAAAACCAGGTTTGGCTTTGCCCCTTCCTGCAGCGTTTTCACATCTGTCCCCCCTGCACCGAAACAGCCACCTGGGCTTGCTGGAATGATTTTTTTTTTCTCTGCTTCTGAGGAAATGTGTCATTTTTTTCCCTACCTGTACACAAACCACCCTTGTTTCCTGAGGTCAGAGTTGCTCACAGGCTCACAGCTCTGCTTTTCAAAAGAAAAGGATTTTATTACCCTGCCTGGCGAGTGGAATGACTAGTGGATTAAATTTTAAATAGAATTTCTTGAATTATTGAAACCTACGACTCTGTTACTCTCTTTTGCTTATACCAAGGAATTAATTATGCAGGTTTAAAAAAAAATATATAATAGTGAATCATCTAATTGTGTGTCTTTAGCTGCTGTGGGTATCTGTGTGTGCTCTAGTGCCGAGAACAATTCCAGGGGTGTTTACAAGAGCTCTTTTATTTGGGGGCTCTTGTTTTGTTCCAAGCTTGGCCTTTGGTGCAGCTGTCTGGAATATTAAAGAATGGTGGGTTTAGCTATTTGTGTGGCTGCTTCAGGCTGGGGATTCATTGCCTGGTTTCTGTTCTTTCCCCCCTTTTGTTCCTAGGCTTTCCTGGGTGCTGCTCTACGTGAGCCTGATTTTTGTCATGTCCATTCTCATGGCAGTGATCGCCACGGCCTCCTCCCTCTTTCCCCAGAGCAGTGCCTTTGTGATATTTCTCCTTTTTTTCCTGTATGGAGTCTCCTCAGTAAGTATTCCTGGTCTTGGTAAACTCAGCCATCCCATTCCTGTGGGTTTTGTTCCCTTCCCACCTGATCTTGTTCTCTCTCCTAAAGCATTCGGGACAAGCATTGCTTCTGTAGGACCAAACAGTGCTGGGTGTCTGACCTGTCCCATCCCCTTCCTTGGCACTTCTCCAGTCCAGGATGTTCCTCAGGTGTCTCCCATCACTGTGGGAAAGGCATTTCCCTACTGAAATATCTGGGTTTATAATAATCAGTCCTTGAGCTGAAAACACTGTACAGAACCATTTTGCAGTCCAAACCCACGTCCTCCTCAAAACATTTGTTGTTACTATGTAGTGTAATGCTAAAACCCTAATTAAAGCTCAGAGAATTATATTAGAATGTATTGTAGATATAATTATCTGGCAGATTGCCTGTCTGAGTCTATAAGCAGCCGGTGCCCAAGTAGGTATTTGTTTGCTGTCGCTGGCAGAAGGGACACTCGCCAGGGTGGAGGTGCACGCTCAGCTCTATAAAAGAAAAATTAGGAGCCATAATTGCTTTCTGTGCTCTGTCTCCTGGCATCTCTGGGAAATCTGTCCCTCCTGACGTTCAGGAGGGATATAAAAGCCATGTAGGTATGGCACTTGAGGACATGCTTCAGTGGTGGCCTTGGCAGTGCTGGGGAAGCAGTTGGACTGGATGATCTGAAAGCTCTTTTCCCCACAAAATGACTCCATGATTCTGTGTGGGTGAATGCTGTCGTGACTACACCAGGAAAACCATGTGATTATCAGAGGCAAAATGACATTTGACCTTAGTTTTCCTATACCTGTATTATTATTTTTGAAACAGCACCTTCCTCTCTGGTTGTTTTTTTGCCCTCAGGTTTTCTTCGCCCTTATGCTGACACCTCTGTTTAAAAAGTCCAAGCACGTGGGTATAGTGGAGTTCTTGGCCACGCTGGCTTTTGGGTTTGTGGGCCTTAATATTGTCCTGCTGGAGGATTTCCCCAAATCTTTCGTGTGGTTTCTCAGCCCTCTGTGTCAGTGCAGCTTCTTGATCGGTGTCGCGCAGGTAAAGAACCGCCAGCTCCTCATCGTCCCTTTGTCGTGGATCATTTTCAAATAGATCTTGATGGAGACACTCTTAAATATTTATTTCTAATAAACCAATGATGGTGGGGGGAAAATGCCAATTTTAATAACTCCCCCTGGGAATTCAATGTCAAGCACCGTCAAGGAGCTGTTATTCTTGGTGTTTGTTGCTGTGTTCTCAGTCACTTTCTCGTTATTTTTGTTTCTTTTGCCAAGTTTTTGCACTGTGCTCTCATGTCTTTCAGGCTGGCCCGGTGCTGGTGTGTAACATCTCCCTCTCCCTGTGCAGGTCATGCATCTGGAAGATTATGAAGATGGGGCAACATTTGCAAATATAAATGATGGTCCTTACCCGCTCTGTATCTCTCTTATTTTGTTGGTGCTGGACAGCATCTTTTACCTGCTTGTAGCTGTGTACCTTGACCAGGTTATCCCAGGTATGTTCCCAAGAGCTGAACTGTGCAAGGATCACCAATTCCTGCAGTCCTGAGCAGGCTGGTGGCATCTCTCCCTTAAATTCAGCTATGGAGAAAGGAGGTGATGCTGTTTGCAGTTAGATTTTTATGCTGTGCCTCAGAATACTTTTAGCTGAAATAATTTATTTTCTGTTAAACCTGTGAGGTTTGAGGAGAGGTTTTGGCCCTAAAAAGCAAAATTTTCCCCTCTTTCTAGAGGAAAAACTTCCTTACTGGGCTAATGAATGCTTTGGCCTTTAAAGTTTGCCCTTTGAGGATTGAAAAATCAAAGACCCCTCTGCCTGTTCCAGACCTTTCCCTGTGACAGAAGTGGTTTAACGTGAAACACAGAATAAAGTTGTTAATCTTACGACTCAATCCTGGTTAAGCCCCTCAGCTCCGTTCACCTCTGATCCCTCTGGATTTGTGTTGCTGTGTTTAAGTCACCATTTTTTTTTTCAGCCCTGGGGATTTCTCTTGCACTGCAGAAGGAGATTTGCACTACATATGTTTAAACCCTTGGCAGACTTGGAGCGTTGGTGGCAGCAGTGGTTTCAGTGCAGGGGGTTAAAGTGGGCTGAAGAAATCCCTCTGGAACAGAAGGCGCAGGGCGGCTCATGGGTCCTTTCGTGGGAGAGCTCGTGGCTTTCAGGGCTAAAACCCAGCAGGAATATCTGACCAGAGGCTGTGGGCTTTCCCTGTGTTCTCTCCAGGGGAGTTCGGGCTGCGCCGCGCCCCCTTTTTCTTCGTGAAACCCTCGTTTTGGTCCAAGCACAGGAAGAATTACAGGGAGTTGTACGAGGGCAGCGTCAACGGCAGCCTGAGCTTCAGCGAGATCGTGGAGCCCGTGCCTTCGGAATTCCAGGGGAAAGAAGCCATCAGGTACGGCCCCTGCCCCACGTGCAGATGAGCAGATTGCCCGGGTTTCCCTGGGAATTCTTTTTTTTTTCACGTGGAATTTGAAAATCCCCCTCGTAGCTCTGCCCTCGCTGGATTCAAATAGCATATGGTATGCATTGAGGAGAGCCCGGCGTGGCTCCCTCCCAGTGAATCCCCACCGTCAGTGGATGCTCTCCAAGGATAAATCACTGGGTTTAAAGAGAGGGTCTGTTGGTGGATGGTTTTCCTTTGGTTGGGGTCCTCTCCAGCCCGGCTGGTTTTCCTTTCTCTGTTTCACTGAGGCCACGGGCCGGTTGCAGATATTGGAGTGTCTGCTCTGCTGGGAGGGTTTTGTTTCTGGTAACGCAGATTTTAGGACAAAAAGCCGAATTGTAGGTTTGTGTGAAGGCTGTGGTGTTCTCCATAGACCAGAGGGGAGCTTCCTGGTGGTTTTACCCAGCTTGCCACATACAAGAGAGTAAAAGGAAACTGAGAAATAGGTGTCCCCACTCTCATCTTTCGTGCTGTGCTGTGTGTCACCTCCTGTCTTGCATCTGGACTGTCATGTGCTTTGTGGTGTTTCTCAGGTGTTATTTTCAGTGTCTTCCTTTGAGCCCCTTGTTTCCATCCATAGCCTGGTGGGAGATGGGGAGCTCTGCACCTTCACTCCTGGTTGGCTCCACTAGTCTCAAATGAATATTTGAGCTCAGTGACCAGAATGAGTCTTGTCCACATCATCCATGTCTCTTTGGGCACCTGCCATGGGTTCAAGGGCCCAGTTTTAATCCTGAAGTTCACATGAGAACACTGTGGCTTTTGTTGCATTAAGTCCATCCAGGCTGGACTCTTCCCATATCATCCCTTCAGCAGCTCTCTAGAATGTTCACACTATCTTGTCATCTTTACATGTACAGGTTTTGTTTCTCACCCATAACCTGCTCCCATCCTCATTTCCAGGGCAGCCAGGCTTCTAAAACCCATCCTGAAGCATGGGTGCCTTCAAGTTTTTCTTATTTGGAAAACCAGTGGGGCTGGAAGGTTTTTACCTTTCTTGGAGAGAAAGATACCTGCTTTCTTTTACCCAGTTATTGATGAGGAGCTGTCAGTAATCACATCTTTGGAGCCTGTTCTGCTAATACCTCTTTTCTATATCATATGTGTGGAGTCTTTTGTTGTACTATGCAACCACTGGGGAGTAGCTGTTCCCTTTTCTACCTCGAGAAACCTCTAGTGTGTTGTTCTACCATGTGGAAGAGACACAGATTTTAAATAATTCAATTTGTCAACACAGGAAATACCTTAGAAGGTGATCAGAAAAAGCTTTCTGATGCCAGGGTGGAGATGGGCAAAGCTCATCAAGGTGTTCTGTCTCTTGATGTGCCTTGATGGGTCTTGAACGTGTCTGGTGCCAGTTTAGCCTGATCATCTTGTTGTGACTGTTGCCAAGTATTGATCATTCAAAATGACATATAAAGATCCTGAAGCAGTTTATACAATGACATGTCTTCTTTCAGAATCAGCTGTGTTCAGAAAACATTCAGGAAAAAGGGGGAAACTGTGGAGGCTCTCAGAAGTAAGAACATTTTAGCTTTTTAGCTGCTTGTTGGATGCAGAGGAGCAATAGCTGAATTGCTGAGTGATCTTTTGTGTTTCAGTTCAGGCTTTTTGGTTTCTTTTGGAGGGGTGGGACCTTGGAGTGTGAGTGCCAGGTGTGCTTGTGTGTGTACTCTTTCACAGCTTGGGCAGTAATCTTGTTTAGCACAGCTACCCCAAGAAGTGAACCCTTCTATCACTGAGGAAAGCTTACTGTTATCATCCCTGTTATTCCTCCTCTGCCCATGTAGTGATATGATCTTCCCTGCCCCTCCTCCCTGATACTTTCATCTCGTTTCCCCATGTGGGTTTTGGATGTGGGTGCCGTGGAGGTAAGGCATGCCCGCAGCAGAGTGTGAATGCATACCCCATATGTCAGTATTTGAATTAACCTCTGCCTTGGGAGCTGGCTCCAGGTGCCAGGGGCACACACACCCCTGACATCTCCTCCTCCTCTGCCCCGGGGACCAGATCTGTCCTTTGACATCTACGAGGGTCAGATCACGGCTCTGCTGGGACACAGCGGCACCGGGAAGACCACGCTGATGAACATCCTCTGTGGGCTGTGCCCGCCCACGGATGGTGAGTCCTGCTTTCAAAACCAGAGCTCGTGAGCTTTGTGGCTGTTTCAGGATGCACCAGAGTTGGAAACAGGATCACAGAATCACTGTGCTGGTTTGGGTTGGCAGGGACCTTAAAGCTCATCCCATTCCAACCCCCTGGCATGGGCAGGGACACCTTTCACTAGACCAAGGTGCTCCAAGCCCTGTCCAACCTGGCTTTGAGCACTTCCAGGGATGGGGAGTCCACACCCTCTCTGGACAACCTGTGCCAGGGCTTCACTACCCTTATAATAAAGGATTTCTTCGTGATATCTAATCTAGCCCTGCCCTCCTTCACCTGAAGGTCTTTTCCCCTTGTGAAAAGTCCCTCTCCAGCCTGCCTGTAATCCCCCCTCACACCCTATAAAGGTCTCCCAAAGTTCACTTTCAATTCGTGCCCACACTCACCTGCTCTCTGGCTGCAAAGACCTTCTTCCTTGATTGCTCCTGGATTGCTTTTTAATTCTTCTTTTAGGGTTTGTCTCTGTCTATGGGCACAAAGTCTCGGAGATCGACGAGATGCTGGAAGTGCGGCAGATAACGGGGGTGTGCCCTCAGTCCGACATACACTTTGATATTTTAACTGTGGAGGAGAATCTCTCCCTGTTTGCTGCCATTAAGGGAATCCCTCAGAATGATCTGATACAAGAAGTAAGTCACCTGGGCACAGGTATTGCCTTATGTGTTCACTCCTAACCTTTCAGACAAGTTTGCAGGGAAATATTACTTTATGGTGCAGTAGACAAAGAGGTACAGACGGATATTTTAGCAAAGATAAACTATTAAAAACAGATTTTTTTTTTTTTTAAAGCAGTAAATGTGTTTCTTGTGTTTTCAAGGTGCAGAAGGTGTTGTTGGATTTGGAGATGCAGCCCATCAGGGACAATCAAGCTAAAAAACTCAGTGGGGGGCAGAAGAGGAGGCTGTCGGTGGGAGTTGCTGTTCTTGGGAACCCCAAGGTGAGAGTGATGGAGTAGTTCCCAGCTTGGCATCACTGATACATTCATGGTTCAGTGTCTCTTGTCTAAACCAATTAATCTATATAATAACATGTAAGATGCAGTGATTGTTACTTTCAGCATCTGTTGCTCCTTTTTGGTTTTTTGTTTTGTTTTTTTTTCATTTATGGCTTAGTTAAAATCACTTTAATGACTCAACCTTTGTGCTTGGGGCTGTTAAAGGCTCAGGTAATGGCAGTAACTCTGGATTTGATCTCTTTGGGAAATAAACAGTGTGACAAGTTTTCTGTAACTTCTGGCAGGCAACATCTAGCCCCCAACAGCCAAATTGTTGGATACTTTCCTCACAAAGCCATCCAGGAGCAGGAGTGGAGCCAGAGAGCTCTTTTGTGTTACAGCTCTGTAATTTCTGGCCTGTGGGAATGGGGGTTGCTTTGAGATCTGTATTTAAAAATGATGTGTGTGACAGTTCCTGGGGGTTTTAAAAGCAGGTGTGTGTATTTAACCACCCCTTAGGAGAAGAAGTGAACCCACAGCTAAATTGTTAATTCTAGTACGTTACTGTGTTAGAACCAGAATAAAACAGACCATGGCATTAAGTTATTATAGGATTTTTCCATTTGTCACAACAGGAGATGGATTTATTGGAAGTGTAGTGGCAGCAGCTGCATTACTTAGTCTAGGGATGTTCCTTATATGTTTTAGAGGAACTGCTAACAGGCTTCAGACAAAGCCCCCTGGATCTGTAGGGATTCCTGAGGTCAGTGCACAGGGCTGTGGCCTTGAAAGCACTGCTGGTTTTGCACCCAGGTCTTGCTGCTGGATGAGCCCACGGCCGGGATGGATCCGTGCTCGCGTCACATCGTCTGGAACCTCCTGAAAAACAGGAAGGCCAATTGTGTGACCGTGTTCAGCACCCACTTCATGGACGAGGCAGATATCCTGGCTGGTGAGACCCTCTGCCGCCCTGGGTGCCAGCCTGGGGTGCCAAACCACGGAATGCACGTGTGTGTGAAACGTGGCCTTGAGTTTTGGAGGAAATTCTCAGCCTTCTGCCTCAAAGGGGCCTTCTTGTCTTCTGTTTCCAGATCGCAAAGCCGTGATTTCCCAAGGGATGCTGAAGTGCCTCGGCTCTTCTCTCTTCCTCAAAAGCAAGTGGGGAATTGGCTACCGCTTGAGGTAAGTGTTCTGTGGTATTTCTGTGCCACCAGGTTTGTCTTTTGTGTTGCAGTCTCTAAGAGATCACCCTCTGCCCCTCCCCTCAAAGAAAATTGTTTTATCATCTTGAATGATAAAATTGAGTGTTTGGTGACTGTGGTGCTCTGCTGGCTGTGGTGCAGTGCCAGGAGGAGGTCGAGCTTTAACCCCCCAGCTTCTGGTGCTGTGTTTTCAGCATGCACATCGATGCCTATTGCAACACAGAAGCTACAACCTCTCTGATCAGGCAGCACATCCCTGCAGCCACCCTGATCCAGGAGAACGATGAGCAGCTCGTGTACACCCTCCCCCTCAAGGACATGGACAAGTTTGCAGGTACTGCTGGGTTTTTGTGCTGCAGGGGTGAGTGGCTGCAGAGGGGAGATCCATTAGGCGTGGCTGTAGCTGCACCCCTTATAAAAAAAGTGACAATTCTGCATTTATCTGGTTTTATATGTGTTATTATTTGATGCTGAGTCAGTGAGGTCTTTCTCAGGTGAGCGAGGACCTTGTTGCCTCCTCAAGGGGGGCTGTGGGGTGTCAGAGGGGTGTGGGTGCCTGACAGCAAGTGCTGGGGTGATGCCTCTGTGGTGAAGAGACCCCTTCACCCCACCATCCCTTTGTCCTACAGAAGCATCATCTCGTGCCAGAGGGTTTTAATAAGCCAGGCTGGCCTCCAGTGGGAATCCAGCAAGGCCTAAATCCTACAAAAATCAACCACCCATGTGTGAGCTGCAAAGAGCATCGTAACAAACAAAAGCAATCCGTGAAGTCAGTAAAATAATAACCTCTAAATCAGTAATGCTGTTTGTGTCACTGCCTTTAAAATTCAGCAGTGAGAGGGAGCGTGGAGCAGATGTGAGGATTTCACTAGATGGCAGCAATTATCTGATCAGTCCTGTGCAGAGCTCCTTGTTCACCTCCCAGAAATAAGTGGAATAAACACCATGTCCTCTGTGCCACGTGGAAAGCAAAGGGAGAATCAATACTGATGGGAGTATGCGGCTGATATTTCATAAGTGGGTTTTTTTTTTACCCTGCTGCATTTGAGTTAATAATTTATTAGCTTTGCCTTTAGCAGCCACATTGTGTACTTTCTGAAAACAGGCGCCTTTTATGTAAGATGGAATCAATTCCCCCCCCAAACTGTTGCAAGGAGAAGCCAAGGTTGGGAATGTGCCTTGGTCAGTGGGGCAGAAGAAATTGCAGAGATTGGAGCAGCAGCATCAGGGATCCAGCTGCTCTTCCCATTTTATACATTTGCATTTCCCTTCAGCCTGACCTTGGCTCTAAGCTCCTCTTTTTAAGTCCTTTATTTCACAGGACTGACCAAGGAGCCCAATAGCATTTTTCATCCACGGGTATTAATTAGTGCTCTCTCTGAACCCCATGTTGCTCCTCAAGCTCTGCCTGCTGTCCAGGATCTCCTGCCCAGTTAACCTGGCTTTACACAGCTGGGAATTCTTTTTATATGCATGAAAATGTGTATTTTATATAGATATCAAATTACTCAGTGGTTTTATTTGTAAAATCCCTTTGTGCCTGGGCAGGGATTTAGGCAGGGTGACCCATCCTGCAGACCCTGCCTGTGGTGCTACCAGGAGAAGGGCTCCTGAAGCTGCCCAGAGGCAGCTCTCAGCC
>JAWWES010000042.1:2220504-2233292 GCA_035583135.1 Lophotriccus pileatus
TGACCCATCCTGCAGACCCTGCCTGTGGTGCTACCAGGAGAAGGGCTCCTGAAGCTGCCCAGAGGCAGCTCTCAGCCCAGGAGCTTTAGGGTGCTGAGGTGGTTTTCATCAACACCACAGCTTCAGGAAAACCTGCCACATTCCCCGACCACAGAGATTGAAGTTTAGTGCTAAAAGTAGCTTACCCCAACCTTGGTTCTCGAGTCATGACCTGCGTCTTCAACACTGACATCTCCACGTTAGTGCTTCCTCCAAGGCTTTAGGGATGGGTCTGATGTGCTTGAAGCTCTCTCAGGAGGTGAAGGAGCAGAGTTGCAGGGTAGTTACGTGTCATGTCTGTCCCCAGGCTTGTTTTCTGACCTGGACACCCACTCCCACCTGGGCGTTATCACCTACGGCGTGTCCATGACCACGCTGGAGGATGTCTACCTGAAGCTGGAAGTTGAGGCAGAGATCGACCAAGCAGGTGGGGTGGACCAGGAATGTTTTTTCCTCTTGTTTTCCCTGATGTTTGATTTAGTCTCAATTAGGGTGGAATTGTCACTGCCAGAAGGAGGTAGGAGGAACAGCAGCTCTCCCAAGGTGCTGCACCCAGCACGTGGGGCTCCTTCGGCCTCATAACGTTCCAGGCTGTTGAAATATTTAATGTGAAAACCAGGAAAAAGCAGTGAATTGGGTGGGAGGTGGTTCTGGGAGGATCCAGGAGAAAAGCTTTCTACTTATTAATTTTTCATCCAGCACATTTACATCTGACTCTTCTGCTTCTCAGTCACACACTTAATGACTTGCTTTTTAAAATGTCCTTTATTTTCCTAATGGACTCTGCTTTCAAGAATTTGTAGATGGCACAGCATGAAATTAATTTCCAACTTTCTGCAACATTAGTGGCTGCACTTAAGGCTGAAACAGCTCAGCTCGTTCTCACTTCCCCTCCTTTGAAATTAACTTTCAATTCAAATGATAAGTAGAATAGGCTTAATGTTATTCCAGAATTAATAAATTCCTTTTTTTTGATGTTAACTTTGAATGGTTTAGGCTACTTTAATAGTTCTAAAGCTTTCTGGGTGATACAGACTTACTAGTGTTAGTAAGTATATATACTCTGTAGGGTATATATAGTTTTGCTGGTACATAAACTTGATAAGTAGAATTACTACCCTGCTCCACAAAGTTCATGTGAGTGTGAGAGGATTTAACAGCTGAGTATGCTGGTGCTGAGTAATACAGGTGCATGGATCAGTGTCAGTGACCCTGGGGTTAAGTTCAGAGATTGGGATGGGATGAGTTTTTCAGTAGGAAGGACCACCTGGCTCCTCCACCTCTCGCATTTCAACCCTGTAGCTCAGTGAGAGCATCCACTCTGGAGAGTTCTCCTCTTCCCTTTTTCAGATTACAGCGTGTTCCATTCCCAGCAAGTGCAGGAGGAGATGGATAACAAATCCCTGGATGACATGGAGCAGAGCCTGCTGATGCTGTCAGAGACAAAGGCACCAGCCATGAGCAACACAGCCCTGTGGAAGAAGCAGGTTTCCACCATAGCCAAAGTGCATTTCCTTACCCTGAAGAGGGAAAATAAATGTGTGAGAGTTATGTAAGTACTGTGATATACAAGTCTTAAAACCTGTTTGAATGACACCAGAGAAAGGGCAGGATTTGATTAATTTTTTTTTCACGTGCTTACTGTTTTTTAAATGTAAATATGAAGCTATGATTTCTGTTGAATACATTCTTTTTTGGGGGGGTGAGGGAGATGTTTTATTGACATGCACATGAACTGGGCTGGCTTTTGCTGGATTTTAATAAACCCCAAACTTTTATTTCTTTTCAGGTTGTTGCTTTTTCTGATATTTCTTGTCGTTCAGATTTTATTGTTTTTCATACACCACATCATCAAAAATTCTGTAGCTGCTATCAAACTTTCCCCAGATTTGTACTTGCTGAAGCCTGGAGAGAAGTATCACAAGTACAGGAGTCGGCTCCTGCTGCAGAACTCCACAGGTAGGGGAGCAGCTCCTGTCTCCACCTCTCTCTTTAGAGTAGCTGCTTTTGGGATTGGGGACAAAATTTTCCTGGCAATTAACCCAGATGAGCAGTTTCCAAGTACCCAGGGATGATAAAGGGTGAATATCCTTTGTGCCATTGGGTTTGGTTTGGGGATCCTCCTCCTCCCATGCCCAGTAGCCTTTTTCTTGCTGTGTCAGAGGATGATCCACGTGAAAGAACTGGCCAAGGATGTTTAGATAGATCAACATTAAAATCCTGCTATAAAACATTTTGGAAAATTTGCTCTTTGTTTCACCTTGAGATGTTTTAGAAGTGCACAGCAGTAATCCAGGCAGTGGAAAGGAGCATCTATTCCAGCTGTTGGGATTTGTGCTTAATACAACTTGTTTCCTCTGCACACCATGTCAAAGTGTTGCTGGTTTCCTGGTGGTTTTTCTTTTTAGCTAATTTGCTGTTCAACTCAAACCTTGAATATCCTGATAATGAGTGAGAGGAAGCAGTGATCTGTCATGGGGTTATATCAGTGAGAAAATGCACTGATAATTTTGTGTAAAATCCTGCAAGCTGGTGATAAGGAGGGGTTTCAAAGTCATGGAGATGTGGCTCTCAGGGGCATAGTTTAGTGGTGGGCTCAGCAGTGCTGGATTAGTGGTTGGACTCAATGATATTAAAGCTCTTTTCCAACTGAAGTGATTCTATGTTTTCTCTGTTCTCACCAGAATCAGACATCGATGACATTGTCCACTCCCTTGGGAGCATGAACATACTCTTGGAGATGTTCAATGACAGTGATTATGTCTCAGCTGCACCTCACAGTGCAGCTTTAAACGTGTTTGCCCATGAATCCAGACAGGTGAGATGGACAGGAGGGCTGGGTTGTGCCCCCAAAGAGCCCCCAGGCAGCTGGTGGGGGCTGGTTTGTGATACTCTTACCTGGAAATCAACCACTGAGTCAG
Organism: Lophotriccus pileatus; assembly: GCA_035583135.1. NCBI lineage: Eukaryota > Metazoa > Chordata > Aves > Passeriformes > Tyrannidae > Lophotriccus > Lophotriccus pileatus. Next base: position 2,223,465 of record JAWWES010000042.1, read on the forward strand.
AGAATCAAGTAATATTACATAGTATTCCTTATGCAAAAGGCCTTGAAAGAGGGCTTTTATTAACAGAGTGGAAATATTAGCAAAATAAATGTTCTTCCATAATTATAATAGGCCAATCAAACTTCCATCTTCCTTTCTTCCCCAAAAGGACACAAAAAGCCAAGAAAAATCTTTTATTTCACAAAAGACCTGACATGGGAATTTTTTTATCTTTTTTTTTTTGCTTATACTGGCTGAATTAGACAATCTGACAGAAGTACAATTCCATGGTGCTCTCACGTGCAAAGAAAAATGAGTTTCTTGGATTGTGTGTTTTCTTTTCCGTGTGGTCACTGAAGGGCTGTCGGGAAGATGTGAACTTTGGGGTTGTATTTAATCCCCCAGCAAAGGATCTGCTTTGCAGTCTGCCAGCTCTGACTCTTTTTCCCATTTTGCTCATTGGCACTGCTCACATCAATGTGCCAGTGCAGCCCCTCAGCTCCTGTAAATGTTTGGCTGTCTGCTTTTTAAACCCATTAGCGAGAACATCCGAGTGTGGGGTCCTCGTGGGTTTTGTTTTTCGGGCTGTAATTGTCTGGAGTGTCGTTTGTCACAGTGTCACTGTTCCATAAAACATGCTGGGAATTTATTCCAAATAATTTCTTCTCTGTGAACATGACTGTTTTCCTGAATTAGGTTATGTGTTACAACCACTGTGAGCAGCCCAGAGCTTCCTGCAAAGCAGACTCAATTATGCAAAGATTTATTTTTTTTTTTCCCCAATGCTCAGGTTTAATTAAGGAGAGCCCTCTCAGGGAATTGCCCTTCGTGCAGAAGAATTAATACAGCACGTACTTTTCTTCCCAGAATTATGTTTTCCACATCATATTCAACAGCACCATGGTGCATTCCCTGCCAGTTTTGATGAATGTTGTCAGCAACCTCCTGCTGCGCAGCTTAAATGTGACTGAGAGCATCCAGATCTGGAGCAACCCCTTCATTCAGGTGAGCAGCACCCCAGAAGTCACCCTGAAGCCCGGGGTGGGTGGCAAAGCATCCCTGGAGTGCGAGGGGGGGGGGTGCAGAAACACCCCACAAACCAAGGGAAAAGCCAGTTGGGATTGTTTGAGGGCTTAAGAAGACATGAAAGGGGCTGGGCTTAAGAAGACATGAAAGGGGCTGGGGTTTTGCTCTGCAGGTTTGGATGTGGGGGGAGAAAAGGGCTTGGAAAGAGGATGTTGTGTTGGAAATTAAAGGTTGTACAAGGGCTTGGAGTAACCTGGCTTAGAGGAAGGTGTCCCTGCCCATGGTCCCCTGAATTAGTTGTGGTTTGTTAGACATGACCTGCAGTTGTGGGTCTGCTGCCTCCTGTGCAGAGCTGGGGTGGCCTTTGGGAGAGGAGAGGACCTGCACCAGGAGATAAATGCTCTACAAGTTCATTAGCTATTATTTATTCCTCATATAAACTTCCCTGGGTATTTCTCCTCATGCTGCAGCTCAGGTGATGTTGACACAGACCGAATTTATATTTTAGCATTTACAGTCAGGGCTTAAGGTGGTGTTTTGGTCCTGCACATTCTGGCATTGAAGAACTCCTGGTTTATGTTCCAGAACCTTCCAGACACGATTTTCAGGCTGGAGATCTACTTTGAAGCTGTGTTGCTGGGGATCATCATCACTGGAATGCCGCCCTATTTTGCCATGGACAACGCGGAAAACCATAAGGTGACTCCCAGGCGTTGAGCCAGAGATGCACAAGAAGTTAAAAATCCTGGGATTTGGGGGGAAAACCTGCAGGGGTGTTTAAAATAGTGCCCTGAGAGGCAGCATGGATGGGAGAGGCTGTTTGCTGCCTGGGCTGGAGCAGATTGGGGAAAAGCTACGATTGACAATAACGGGGTAACACGGGGGCAGATTTTAATTACTGGGTAATTAACACTGTGTTTTCTTCTCCTGTTGCAGATCAAGGCCTACACACAGCTGAAGATTGCAGGGCTCTATCCCTCTGCTTACTGGACTGGCCAAGCCCTCGTCGACCTCCCGCTGTTCTTCTCCATCCTCGTCCTGATGATCGGGAGCCTCTTCGCCTTCCACTACGGAGTTTATTTCTATGTGGGCAAGTTCCTGGCTGTGGTGAGTGTGGTGGGGAAGGGAGAGCCTGGTTAACTTGTTTTCTACAAGTGTTTATTTTTCTTAGGTGTTTCAGCCCAATTTTTCCAATGGATTTACAGGGAGGGTGCCCAGTTAAAGCCGCAGGCGCTGAGGCTGCACCAAAGGCAAAATACTCTTTTGTGGGGAGAAAATCATTCAAATCTGAGAGTTGCAATCAGAACTGGAGAAATAAAGCTTTAAAATAGCAATGTTCTCCAAGGAAATGCTCCTTCCTTTTTCCCCTGCTTTCCCAGCCTGCTTTGTGCTCTTTGCTGCGACTGATAATTGCTCTGTTTGCATCCACGCGCTGCTAATGACAAGGTCACAGTGCCTTTGAGCACAGCCCATCTCTGCAGTGAACTGCAGCATGTGATTAAAGTGGAGACACCACAAGACTTCATCTCTTTGATATTCAGAGCAAGCTTCCCTGTGAGATTGGCTGTTATTGGGAGGAATCAGCTTTTCCTTGCTGCTTTCCCAAGAAGCTTCGAGGTGATCAGGTTTGGGATGTGCCTGGACCTGGTTCTCTCCCCTTGTTTTAATTTCTACAGGTAGAATTCTTACTATTTGCTAAAATCTTGAGGTCAGCATTTATAAATGTTATAAAAAAATGGGGAAGAGTTTAAAGGAGGGAGGTTCCTGCCTCTCCTCACACTCTTGCATTTGTGTCTCCAATAATATACGTACCCAGGCAGCAAAATACATCAAATTAAGTGACAAAGATGAATCCAGAGTTAGGTATCACACCAAAGTAATTGCAGTTGATACTGAAACAAGAAATTCTTGCTGCACATTCCTGAGAAACCTTCCCTGTGTTTGCAGATTTTTTGCCTGATTGGTTACGTGCCCTCAGTTGTGCTCTTCACTTACGTGGTCTCCTTCACCTTTAGGAAAGTCCAGAACACAAAAGAATTTTGGTCCTTTATATTTTCAGTGGTGAGTAACTTGACCTTGAGTCGGGATAACAGGGAAAATTGGTGATCTCCAAAGCCACAGCAGCTTCCCAGTTAATTTATTTAACTGTCTGCCCTTAATGCACAGGAAATGTGAAACATTTAGCAATGTCTCTGTCCTACTGTCCCATCCTAAATGATAAAAGCTTTAAAAAATATGCCTCAAATTAGTTACCTTCTGCTTAGAGAGTCTGAACTGGATGAAAATGGACTTTTCCCCCTTTTCTTTTGTACAGACAGCCTTGCTCTGCACAGTTGTCACTGAAGTGGCCTTTTTTCTGGACTATTACCTGGTAACCACCGTCCTGCATTACGTCTTCTCCATCTTCATTCCTATTTATCCCCTTATTGGCTGTCTGATTTGTTTTATAAAGGTAAGGAGGACACAGGGGATGCTTTTCAGAGCACTTGTAGCTGGCTGGGATTGGGGAGTATCTTTAGTGTGTCTATAGCCATTTAACATGTGAAGAGTAGCAGTTGCTGGGGGAAAAAACCCCACCTTTTTCCTGTTAAGCAAAATGTTTCAGTTTTAAAATGAGAAAAGAGCAAGTTTTCCATTAAATTTCATTCCAGTACCTGAAGGGAACCTACAAGGAAGATGGAGAGGGACTTTTTAGAAGAGCGTGTAGTGACAGGATATGGGGGCGTGTTTTTAAATTGAAAGAGAATAGATTTAGATTAGATATCAGGGAGAAATTCTTCCCTATGAGGGTGGGGAGGCCCTGGCCCAGGTTGCCTGGAGAAGCTGTGGCTGCCCCATCCCTGGAGGAGTCCAAGGCCAGCTTGGACAGAACTTGGAGCAACCTGGGCTAGTGGGGAGTGTCCCTGCCTGTGGCAGGGGGTTGGAATGAGATGGTCTTTAAGGTCCTTTCCCAGCCAAAGCATTCCATGATTCTGTGATATCCAAAGGAAAACCACGTGTTTCTCAGTGAGCAAATGCTGTTATGGGCCGTGGGTTAGTTAGGAGTTAGGAGCAGCCCCAGAGATTTGGATGGAGCTTTATTGGTGTCAGACTCGTGCAATCAGAGCAGAGCTCAGAAAGTGCTTGAGCACCATAACTTAAATGGCTGCTGGGGATTAAATGCACAGTCTCTGGTAGGTGATTGTGTGGGGTTTTTTTCCATGAATTTTCAGGTCTCCTGGGAAGGCAAACGGAAGAGTGGAGGATACTACGACCCGTGGGACCGGCTGCTGGTGGCAGTTCTGGCTGTGAGCATGGCAATTCCATTATCTGCCTTATTTTCCCTAGGGAATTGCTGGCTCCTGCTGGGAGCCCCTTCTGTTGTGTTCTTTATTAATAAAGATTTGATCTAGTGCTCAGCATTGCTGAGCCTGCAGCTCCTGCAGCTTGTTGAGCAGAGTCGGTAAAGCTCAACATCTGCTGCCTCAGTGGTCTGAGCAACGCTGCCAGTATTAATTCTGATTATTGTGGGAGTCTGTGCTGGTGGAGCAAGGACTCCAGAGCAGGGGCAATCCCTTTTCTCTCCAAAACCCCCAAATAATTGCCTTTGGATCTGAGCAGACTTTGATTGTGCATCCTCAGACCTGCTGAGCGGCGTTTAATGATGTATTTAATATTCTTGGAAACACCAGCGCTTTGGTGATGGTGCAGAGCTGGGGAGGAGCTTCTTGTTCCTCATCACACTGGTGGGGTCACCTTTAGGGTCACTGGCGGTGCTCCCAGTAACCAGGCTGGTGTTTGTCTGCTTCAGCCCTACTTGCAGTGTGTCGTGTGGCTCTTCCTGCTGAGGTGCTTCGAGCTGAAGAACGGAGGGAGGACGGTCAGAGAGGATCCCTTTTTCAGGTGTGTCTCCTAAACAGCCTTTTTTCTTAAAGCAGTGGTGCAAAGAAACTGGAGTGTGCAGTGGAAGAAACACAGTCACTTCCATTGTATTCCATCCCAGGTGTCTAAAAAAACTTGTTTCCCTCACTTCAGTTGTGTGAAATTCAGGCACTGAAGGGCAGAAATAGTGGTGTTTTTTTTCTTTTTAAGTTATATCAGTGCAAAATCAGGAATTTTGTAAGCATGTTTCCTATATAAAAACTAGAGGGACTGCCTTTCCCGTTGCATGACTAGAGATGCCATAACCCACAAGGGTGACACGGTGACAGCTCCTCCTGCTCTCAGATGAGCTGCAGGAATCTGCTCCCCCTGGGCTCGGCAAACACAAATGGCTTTCAGCATCAAAGCCCTGAGCCAGCCTCAGCTCAGTGTTGTTTTCTCCCCCTTCAGAAAATGCTTCACAAAAGCCAGAACCTGGAAGTTCCCAGATGTGCCCCACGAGGAGAACGAGGACGAAGATGTGAGGGCAGAGAGGCTGCGAGTCAAAGAGATCCTGAGCAGCCCCAAAAGCGAGGAGGTAAAGCCCTGCCCGCCCCCAGGCACTGCCCAAACCCCACACTTGGAGGTTTCCCAGAGCTGCTGGGATCTGCAGCCACCTCCCTCTCCCCTCCTTAGATGCCAGCTATCCTGGTCAGCAGCTTGCACAAGGAGTTTGACGAAAGGAAGGAATTTCTCCTGGGCAGAAAAATAAAGAAAGTGGCGACAAAACACGTTTCTCTCTGCGTGAAAAAAGGTTGGAGTTGGGTGACTTGCTGTTGAGCTGTTTTACATACAAAAGCAGCTCTTGGATCCGTTTATCTGACCTCGTGGGCAATGGTTTGTGTCATCCTTTCTTTAGGAGAAATACTGGGTTTGTTGGGACCCAACGGAGCCGGGAAGAGCACGTTAATTAATATGCTCGTTGGAGAGATTGAACCCACCAGTGGGCAAGTATGTTACCTGCTACAAGTTATGTGTAAACTTAACTTTCATTTCGATTTTATTATTATTATTATTATTATTTCAAGCATTCCTGAGTGCAATATGCAGAAACAGTTTGGAAATCTGTGACGTTCTGGAGTGAGGTGTGTGCGTTTTCCTCGCAGGTTCTGATGGGAGATTATTCTCTGGGGCTGAGCAGCGAAGATGACTCAGTGAAATTTGTGGGGTACTGTCCTCAGACGAACCCGCTCTGGCCAGACATTACACTGCAGGAACACTTCGAAATTTATGGTGCTATCAAAGGAATGAGTCAGTCTGATGTTAAAGAAGTCGTCAAACGGTGGGTAGTTCATTTTAGAAATCCTTGAGATTTAGCTGCATTTTTCTTAGGGTTTTTTTCAAGTTTATTGCTGGAGGGTTTTTTTGGCCCTTTTGTGGTGTGATTTTTTTTTTCTTTTTCCCACCTTTCCTAATGCAATCTTTTTTTCATTTAAATGGAATCGGATCTTTCCTGCAAATTCAGCAAGTGTGAATATTTAGGTGAGGTGATATAGAATTCGATTGGCACTTCTAGTTTTTATATACATATAAATACTTTTAAAGTTAGGAAGTGCTAACAATGACCTTTGGAGAAGCTGCAAGGGCAGGGAGTCCCAGGCTTGGAGCTGTTTTTGGGTTGTCACCACAGGCTCCTCCAGGACATGGGGCTGGTGGTTTTTGTACGGAAGTGCCCGCCTCCAATTCTGCCTATTGCTCTGCTTTTTTTGTACTTTATATACAAATACTTGTAACTGAGCTTTTCAAACATGGCTGTTTGCACCTTTGTGATGAGGGGGAAGCTGAACCATCACCCTTTCTCCGGTCCTTCCTCTTCCACAGCATCGCGAGCGCCCTGGATTTGAAGGATCACCTGCAGAAGACGACGAAGAAGTTGGGTGTGGGGCTGAAACGCAAGGTATGGGGGCTGCTTGAGCGCCTGTGCTGGGGGTCAGCAGCACCACCCTGTCCTCACCCTGCCCCTTTGCCTCCCTGCCAGCTGTGCTTTGCCCTCAGTATGCTGGGAAACCCCCGGGTCACGCTGCTGGATGAACCGTCCACTGGGATGGACCCCAAAGCCAAGCAGCACATGTGGTGAGTGCCCCCCACCAGGGCCATGCTGGCCACAGGGTGCTTCCTCCTTGGAATGTGCCTGAATTCATGTGTGCATTACCCATGTCAACGCTAGGGAGAGCCATAGACAGGGAATCACAGAATGGTTTGGTTTGGAAGGGACCTTAAAAGCTCATCTAGTCCCACCCCCTGCCATGGGCAGGGACACCTTTCACTAGCCCAGGTTGCTCCAAGCCCCGTCCAACCTGGCCTTGGACACTTCCAGGGATCCAGGGGCAGCCTCAGCTTCTCTGTGCCAGGGTCTCCCCACCCTCACAGGGAAGTATTTCTTCCTAATATCTGCTCTAACCTGCCCTCTGGTAGTTCTCCCTTGTCCTTGCACTCCAGGCCCTTGTCCCAAGTCCCTTTCCAGCTCTCTTGGAGCATCTTTAGGTACTGGAAGCGGCTCTAAGGTCTCCCTGGAACCTTCTCCTCTCCAGGTGAACAGCCCCATGTCTCCCAGCCTGTCTCCCTACCAGAGGCACTCCAACCCTCAGAGCATCTCCGTGGCCTCCCCTGACTTGCTCCAGCAGCTCCACATCCTCCTGTGTTGGAGCCCCAGAGCTGGACACAGTGATCTGGGTGGGGTCTCACAAGAGGGGGAGAATCAGCCCAACCTCAGTGCCAGCTGTACCTGTGTCCTCCCCCAGAACAGCTTGGGGATTAAAAGCTTGAAAGCTGAAAGTAGTCCTTAAAATAATACAAGGGGTACAGATTTGAGGCATCTGTGGAAAGTTCAGGGGCTGATTGTTGCTGTGGGAGTAGTGTCCATAGACAGAGGGTTTGTGTTGGACCATCACAGTCTTCTTTTCCTACTAACCCAGGACTTACCTGCCAAAGGTTTTGTTCAGGGATGTTTTTCATTATGTTTTGTAGGAGGGCAATTCGAGCAGCCTTCAAAAACAAGGAGAGAGCAGCAATCCTGACCACCCACTACATGGAGGAGGCAGATGCTGTGTGTGACCGTGTGGCCATCCTGGTGTCTGGGCAGCTCAGGTACCACCAGAGCCTCCCCTGGGGCAGGGGGGACAGGACAGCCCTCAGCTAAAACATATTCCTTTGAAAATACAAATAGACAATATTTTTTGGATTTTGGTGCCTTAAATTTGGAACAAAATTAATCTTAAACTGCCAGAAGGGTCTGTTGGAAGTTCAGCTGCTCCTCAAGTGTGGACTAACGTGTACAAGTGGTATTTTCTCTCTGCGACTGCCAGATGTATAGGTACTGTCCAACACCTGAAGAGTAAGTTTGGCAGAGGATACTTCTTGGAGATGAAATTAAAAGAAACAGCAGATGTGCAGCAGGTGGAGTATCTGCAGAGCCAGATCTTGCACATCTTCCCCAACGCCAGCTGCCAGGAAAGGTGAGGTTTGACAAATACGCGGAAAATGATGTTAATAAAAGCCTCTGATTTTTCTCAGCAGTGACTTGGCACCGGGTAGGGAATGTAAATATTTACACACAGCAAAAAAGAGGAAGGGTTTTGGGAGCCAGCAGAGCCCAGGCTGCCAGGGCAGGGCCGGGAGCCCGTGCAGATGTTCGGCACGGGGGGAAGCAGAACTCCATTTCTGCATAGCTGTTGCCTGACAACTTCCCCCTTGGTCAGGGCCTCTAGGAACAGGGGAAAAGCAGAGTCACTGGCCCTTACCTAGAAATGCCTGAGTGTTCTCTGGGGCATCTCAGCTCGAGGGTGGGCTGGTCGGTTTTCCACCAACAGCTTTCTTTGAACTTCTGCCGTGTGAACTCGAGGGCCTGGCTCGGTGATGCTGACGAGTCTCTCCAAAAAGTGCACTGTAGGCATCATATAAGAAGTGTTGCTCAAACGTGGGGAGGTCAGGAGGGAGGAGAGTTCCCTTTTCAGCAGCAGATGTGTGGGGCAGAGCAGCTCCCTGTCCCGGAATCTGGGTTGCGGGAACTGCTGCGTGGCGCAGAGTTCCAGGAGATGCTGTGACCTCTAAACTCACTTCAAAGAAAAAACCTCAGAACTCTGGGACCTCCAGGCAGCGAATCTTCCATGACTAAGCAGAATAGGAATGGTTGAATCTAAGCTGAAGAGCATGTAACTCATAGAACAGTCTCTGGGGATCTCAGCTGGTGCACCTGGACCTGCATCTCTGAGGTGAAAAACCAGCTGGAGTTGCATCATTCTTCCTGTCTTCATGATCATGACTAGTCAAAATGCCTGGGGGAACGCTCAGAGAATGAGTTTAAATCCATTCAGTTGGATATTAAGAATTTTCCTTTGGTTTTGCTTGAAGCTAAATTTGTTTTGTCTCTTTGTTCCAGTTTTACTTCTATTTTGGCCTATAAAATTCCTAAAGAAGATGTACAGTCGCTTTCACATTCTTTTTCCAAGCTGGAAGAAGGTAATTAAGCACTTGCCATAGATCACATACAGAAATCCTTTTGTCTCCCCTAAGTGACACTTTTGCCATGCAGTGTCACTGCTCCATTTCTGTTCCACATTTATTTAATTTACTTTTCTTTCATCATTGTTGTCCCCAACTCTGTTTCGTGTGAAATCACGAGTGAGCACTTGTACCAGCTTAAAATCCAGTTGTCTGAGATAGAGAAGTACCCCTAAATCTGCTCTTATTAATTCTTTCCCCAGTAAAACATGCCTTTAACATCGAGGATTACAGCTTCTCTCAGGCAACACTGGAACAGGTATGTTAAGTTATATTTTGTGTAAGTAAACCCTGCCAGGTGAAGGTGTCAGGCAGAGGGAAGGGTTAGGTTGGATATTGGGTGGGCAGGCCCTGGCACAGGTTGCCCAGAGAAGCTGTGGCTGCCCCAACCCTGGAAGTGTCCAAGGCCAGGTTGGACGGGGC
>JAWWES010000042.1:2233606-2261909 GCA_035583135.1 Lophotriccus pileatus
TGCCCCATCCCTGGAAGTGTCCAAGGCCAGGTTGGACGGGGCTTGGAGCAACCTGGGCTGGTGGGAGGTGTCCCTGCTCATGTCAGGGGGTGGAATGGGATGAGCTTTTAAGGTCCTTTCCAACCCAAACCATTCCATGATTCTGTGGTGAAGGGCAGGCAGCGCATCCCCCATGCCTGGCTTTCAAACCGCTGGGGCCACTTTGCTGATGCCTGTTTGGGCATTTTTGGGAAACTGAGGTTCCCCTTTTCCAAAGTGAATAGGAATTGCCAGTTCCTCTGCTCCTCTTTATTCCCATTTTCTCCTTTAAAAATAAGATGCCAACTGCAGTGACTGGAGGAAAATCAATTTGTGGCATTCATGGGAAAGGTGCTCTGATTTATTCCGAGGACGGGCGTTGCTGCTCATGGCTGAAAGGAGGATGAAACTGAGGCTTGTTATTGCTTATTCTGGATTAATTATTGCTGATGATAAATGCCCTTCAGTGTCCTTTGGTTCAACTTCCTTTTCACTGTGCTTCTAAAGAAATGAGGTGGGAGGTACAAGCAAGGAGAACATCTCCAAGCTTTTAGTGTTTTGGGGGTTAAGCAATACTTTCAATGCTCGTGAGGTTTTTAGCCTGAGTTGTATTTGTGACTGAAAATGTTCCTACAAGGAGCACGGGGTATCCATGTCCTCTCCATGTGCTCCAGGTGTTTGTGGAGCTGGCTAAAGAGCAGGAGGAGGAGGACAGCAGCTTTGGCACCCTGAACAGCACGTTGTGGTGGGAGAGGACGCAGGAGGACCGAGTCATCTTCTGAGCTCCTCGTGTCCAGATCTGCTCAGAAGCTCCTGTTGGTGCCAGCAATGATCCCCTACACACACGCTGGGGAACGTGCCTGGAAAACATTGGAGCTGGGAAGGACAATGAGAACTGTATTTGGAAGCCCTGAGCGTGTCCCACCATCCTGGCCTTAGGAATAACGTCACAGCCGCGGTGTCGGCGTCCCCACCGTCGTTCTGGCTGACCTGGAACTCCTCCTCCCCTCGCTGTTCCCTGGTTTGTGTTGGGCAAGAGGGCGCTGGTCAGCTCCTGGTGTTGGTGGCTGGTGCAGGAGCTCCCACCTGCCTTCCCTCAGCCCTCCCGTGCCGAGTGGGTGCCAGAGGTTGGGCTGTCTTAAAGGAGACCCTGCGTCTGAGCAAAACCAGGGGCCACTGGAGCATCCTTCCCTGTGGGGCTGGTTCACGGGGTCCTGCTGTGCCCTGTGCCCTCAGCTGGGCACTGCTGCCTGTCCCAGAGGTGCCCTGCAGACACAGCCCTGCAAGGTCCTGCTCCTCCACCGGCTCATCCATCCCTGCTTATGCTTTGAAGATGCACCTGCTTAGAAGAGAGGGGGGGGAAACCCACTCCAGAGTGATTGCATCACTGCAGAGAGGGTCCTGAATTCCCAAAAAAAAAAACCCCACTCCAGAGTGATTGAATCACTGCAGAGAGGGTCCTGAATTCCCAAAAAAACCCACTCCAGAGTGGTTGCATCACTGCAGAGAGGGTCCCGAATTCCACCACGAGCTCGCCTTGGCCTCCGACCAACACGAAAATGTTCATTCACAGGCATGACATGGCACTTGTTGGCACTTGCATTCGTTTTCCTGCAGGTTGGCAGCTGTGGCTGAGCCCTGCTGCCGTCCTGGGTGGCACTGGTGTTTGTCCTGCGTGCGCTGGGGGTGGCAGGGGGTGCACAGAGGGGATCTGTTCCTTCCCCCGCCTGGTGAAAGTACAAAGACATAACTGTGCAGTCACGGGATTTGCAGAGATGTGAGTGTTCCTTGTGCTCATTAAAAACAGCCCGATTCTTTCCTTGGGTGTAACAACATGTGTCCTGCCAGCTGCTCTCAGTCCTTTGGGGATGTTTTCCTTCTCCTTGCCAGTGGATTCATGAGTACACGTACCAGTGTTCCCTGAGCCGTCTTTGTTGGGATAGCAGTCAGTAACACAGGGACTTCTGCTTCGCCCTGGCCTGGCAATTTGTCACTCACCTTTGTAAAACCCCAGCTCAGATGATCCCAGTTCACAGCCTCGACCCGTAGGAACGGTGCCTTTGGTTTGCAGAGAAGCACTAAGAGGAGTAGAATAGGTGATCCTTCAGCCTAAGAGATGACAGGTGTATGTTGGAAATATTTTTGTTGTTTTTCTACACAAAGACATCACCTTTTTTTTGTTTGTTTTTTTTTTAGTTTTATGAGGTGAAGTTAAAGGTTGCTCTCAGTTCACTGTGCCCTGCAATGAACAGATACAGAGGTGTGTTTATGGCGAGACATTGGCTTCATGAGTCGTATCATTTACGTCTCCTCACAGTAAAGTTAGAAAAGATCCTTTGTTTTTCTTGTGAAAACTCAAAACTCTGGGTTAAGGTGGAGTTGTGTCTCAGCTGTTTGTAATTATCAGGCAATAATATGTGGAACTGTCTGATAATGGTTTATCATTGTGCTGAGCCAAAACCTGTTTTGATTCGTTTCTTATTCCACTGCAGGGAGATGTGAACTCTTTGTGTACCACTTTGCTTCCCCTTTTGTGCCTGTGCGTTGCATACGAATGTACAGCTTTGGTTTTGTGCTGAAAAATGAGCCCAAGCACTGCAGAAAGCTTGGACATCCCCCAGGGAACCACAGCCTGTGGTTCTGCCCCTTTTGGTGAGCCCTGGAAGTGAAACAGAGGCAAAGGGTGGGATTAAAGCACCAGCCTCTGAACTGCAGCTCCAGTGGAACCTTCTAGGGGTGAATCTTCCCTGATAGAGAAGAAAATGCCCCAAATTTGTTTATTCAGCCCCTGGACCCCCCAGCCTGTTGCTCCCAGCCTGAGCATTTTCCTCTATTTGGAGCAAAGGTGGGACCCAGGATTTTGTCTGGTGGTACTTTCCCAAGGGGACAAGTTCAGTGTGTCTTCTCCAAGTCCCACATTTCTTACCTTGTAAGTGTTGTGTCAGCCAAGTGTCACCTCAGTCCCTCAGTGCACAGCACGTTCTTGTCACGTGCACTCATGGAAGCCCAGTGTGAACTGTGAGCCTTGGTGTCTTCCTTTCACTTCATTCTTTAACTTAGAGCTAATGGTCTGTAAAATAGTTCTGTACTGTCTGGGTGGCAACATCCCGTGTCAGATAGTTCCATATTTTCTAACTCTTCAGATGGATCGTATGAAAACTTGGGTTAGCAGCCTGATCAGCTCAGTTTGGTGCTGTTGTTTATGCTGGAGGAACCCAGGGGATGGTGGCACTGTATTTGTGCAGCTACATGGAGAAAGGTTTTGGCTCATTTAGTTAACTGTGTGCTTGGGTGGGATCTTTTCTGGCGGTGTGGGGTAAGATGCCACCCCCAAACATCACTGTCACCGTAGTGTGTTGTGTCAGAAGTGTTTCAAAGTGGCACTGGGTGTCTGCAATTGCCAGGATGGGGGAAAACATGCAAAATTAAACCAGAGAATCCCCTGGAAACACAAGAGCTTTCCTGCTGCGATTTGGAGTCCCTTTGTTCAGCTGTTAGCAGTGACATGCCAAATCCCACATGTACAACACACAGCGTGTGCTGGAGGAGATAAACTGGAGCCAGGGCAGCTGGATTTGGGGCAAATCCACCCCATTTTGGGTCACCACTCCCAGGTGTGATGGTTTTAGTTACCTTGCAGGGGTGTTGTGAGATAGCAACTGATACATCCAAAGCTTGGAAAACGCATTTACTTTGTGGTGTTGTTACAAGGTTGTATTTTTCTATGGAGAGTTTAATGTGTCTTGATTTTTGTTTACATTCCCGAAGAAAAAAGTCCTTATTTAAAAATATCTCTGTATAGTGAGTGAAGTCTCTTGCATAGCCAACATCCAGAACTTTGGTAGCAGAAGCAAGAAGGTGTTGGGCCTAAAGGTGCCACGTTTGTGATGCTCCTCCTGGTGTTGAACCACGTGCAGTTCATTTTATACACTTGCCTTTCTTTTACTGCTTGGCTGTACTTGTGAAGGTGAGGATTTTCCTTTCCCAGCAGAAAGTACTTCCAAAATAAAGATGGATTGGGTTGTTAAACGCTTTGGCTTTCTGTCCCTGTGTGTGTTTTGACGGAAACAAAGGGGTGGTTTTCAAAAGCTTTGGCTGCTCTTGGGCTTCAGGTGAGTGAGCTCGGGCAGAGCTTGGGGGGCCCCAGCCCTTGGCGTGGGCTGGAGGGTCAGGCTGCGCGTTCTTAACTGAATTTGGGGAATTTTTCGGGATTGCAACACTCGGGATTCGACCTCCCGCGGTTGTATCGCGTTTTGCAGCCGGATTAATTCAGCCCAACTTGGGGCTAGAAGTGCCCCCCCCGCTCACCCCCGGCAGCTGTGCTCTCCTGGCACGGCACATCCTGCATCTGCAGGGATGAATCACCTCCAGCCACCGGGAAAATTAACCCCACTGAATAAAAAAACAACTCATTTTTCTGGTTGGAGCCGCGCCCCGGGAGAGCTGGGTGGGTGGGTGGTGGCTCTGGGGTTGAGGGCCGGGGACATGGGGAGGTTTGGCTGAAGGTGGGATGTGGAAACGTGGCCTGCAGGGATGGAGGGCACTGTGTCTGCTCCCTGGATGTGCTCTGGGACTGCTGGCTCCCTGGAGCGACCCTGCTGAGGAGGAGGAGGAGGAGGAGGAGTTCCCAGAATTTCATACTTGGTTTGTGGGGGCAGTGTGCCATGTAATTTTTTTTATTTTATTTTTTTTTTAAAGCTGTAAATTTAATTCATTCCCTTATAATGCTGCCTTTAAGAGACCTTCAGAAAGTCCCTGCTTTAACATGCAGAATTCCTCTTTGATAAGGGTTTCCCGGAGCTCTTGCTGTTCCTTTTCCCTGCAATGCACAGCTTGGCATGTCCCCCTGCAAGGGTCTGGCTCCATTCCCAGCCCTTCTCCTCCTCCTGGCAAGTATAAGGGATGGTCCCAAGTCCCCTTCTCAGAAATCCTGTGGAGCATCTGCTTGGGGATTTAATTAATGGTATTTTTGTTTGTTCTCCTGCTGCTTTTCAGTGAAGCCCTGAGGGCTTGCCTTGCACTGGGGTCCAGCAGCAGAGCCATTCCTGGTGCCCAGGATGGGAAACCCCAAGAAACACTTGGAGCAGGTGCTATTTTTGTGTTGAAAAGCTGTTTCTGTAGCTGATGTGCAGTCATGCCAGGGCTCCCCGGGCCTGGGTGCTGCCAGCACACTGTGGGCATGGTCAGAAAAACATGCTATTTTTTAGTGAAGTGCCTCTCAGAAGGGCTTTTTGCAGTCAAGAGGAGCCTTCCCTGTTTCCCACTTGTTGCCCAATGGGAAGTGGTGCTGGAAAACACTCTCCTAAATGAGCTCATTCCTCGAAAATGAGTAAATCAGCAGCTGCAGCAGAGCTACAGACTTTCGTTAAGCAACAACCAGACAGCTCTTGTTTGGGTCAGCTCTGCGAATTAGACACGCAGTCCTCAAGCTGTTGAAGTTCCAGGACAGTCAAATTAATTTAACTAGTTGAGTTATCGTGGGGCCATACACCCTTCCAGCTCATTTGGACTTCCTGGCTTATCTGATTTCCTCACCTCCCTGTTTTGAATGCAGATCCATTGGAAAGATGTTTTGTAAAAGCCCCAACGCGTTCCATCCTGATCCCAGCTGTGTGGCAGCTGCTGGAAAAGCAATTAAAAGGAGTGGAAACAAAACAAAACAAAAAAGAAAATACAAAAAAAAAAAGCAACGAGGAAAGGAGGAACAAGAACTGAAATCCCCTTGGCCCTGGAACGCGGGATTCACCTCGGCAGAGGAAGGAGCGTTTGCTGAGTCAGGCTGTGAGCAAGATGGGGAGAAAGCAGCGGAATTTTCCCTCTGGAGAAGCTGGGGCAGCGAGGAGGTGGCTTTGCCAGCCCTCAGGAGCTCCTGTTCACCCCAACTCTCCTGCCTGGCGGAAACGTTGCTGTCGTATCGCACGCGACGCATGAGTCGTGTTAAATCCCGCAAGCTCTGGTGTGTAAACATCTCCAGGCTCCGGGCCAGCAGGTTGTAGGGATTGCTCCATGGCTGGGTCATCACTCCAGAAGTTTTGGGAGCGTTCACACCCCTGGGATGGGGCTGTGACGTCTGGAGAGGGGCATGGCCATCAGGCTGGGCTACGGCGCTGAGCCCTCGCTGGGGCTGCAAAGGGACCAGGAGCTCGGACACCTCAGAGCTGGGGGGCACCAAGTCCTGATGGAAAACACAGCATCAGGTAAGGAGTCCCACACTTCTCTTTTTTTGTTTGTTTGTTTTTTTAAGGGAAAATTGATTTAGAAATAGAAATGTTCTCCTCGGGGCGTTTTCATGCAGGGCTTTTGTTTGGATGATCAATTTTTTTCCCCTGATTATTTAATACAGTGTTACACTGAGTGCAGGGGAGCTGCACCTTCCAGCTCATGTTCTCTGACAGATGTTAAGCTTCACAACAAAATGTTTGAGAGGCAAAGGAGCAAAAACATTCAGCTTTTCTGGCTGTGTGTGGATTTCGATTCTCACCACGGATGTGCTCCGGCTGCAGGTGAAGAGCTGCAGATTGATCACTGGGTCTTCCCAGATGATAGTCACTCCCTCCACTCAGCTCCTCCTGCTTTGCTGATACCACTGAAGGCATCTAAAAATGAAAAGAAAACAAACTCAAGCTTCTCTTCTCTGTAAGAGTTAAAGTATTGAACTTCGACAAAGGGCAGGCTTGGAGTTGTTATTTTGAAGCTGAGAGGAGAAAAATAACCTGTTTCAAAGTTTGTGTGTTGAAGAGTGGAGTCAGTGCAAATCTGTCCTGCCTTTATCAGGGGGCCAGATGCAAACAAAAAACTGCCACCACTGCTAAAGAGAAGGGTACAGAAAGGGCACATTTCACCTCTGCTCTCCCCACGTGCAGGGATTAATCCTTGGCTCCTGGAAAACATGAGGGTCCTCTGGGAAGTGGGAGATGCAGCGTTCATTCCTTCCTTCACAGCCAGCATGCAGAGGCTCCTGATTGTGCTCCCAAAGATTTTAGGAGTTAGAATCATCAGCTCATGGAATATTCTGGGTTGGAAGTGACCTTGAAAGGACATCTAGTCCAACCCCCACGCAATGAGCAGGGACACCTTCAACTAGATCACAACAACTTGATTTTTTGTTAGAGGGAAATAAATCTGAAGAGGTGCCAAATAGGAATTCCCTGATTCAGTGAATAAAGGAAGGGGTTATATGGGATGTGCCTTTCTGGGACAACCTTTGGCTGAGCACAGGATCCAGTGGAAGTTACTGCAACACCTGAGCAGTGTGTTCCTGGAGAGCAAGAAGTTTGGGTGTGTTTAATGAGCCCTTGGGAGGCAAACACTTCCAGAGATATCCAGTTTTACAGGGGATGCTCTGAACTGGCTTAGAGCTTCTCAAACACTGCTGCCTCCAGATAAACCCCTGATGGGTTTATTTTGTCTTCTGAGAGTGAAGTTTTGCAGAGGATTCTCTCTTACTTTACCTTTTTGGTCATTAGCTAATGGCTTAATTAGATATCTAATTAAAAGTTAATAATATCTAGTATTTGTTAGGTATCTGACCAAAACTTGAATTCCTCCTGATTTTGTTCAGACAGCTTTTCTGGGCAGCATCACTTGTTTGAATTCCTGGCTCTATATTTGGCTTCCAGTGGTATTTGCTTCTTGCTCCACAGGAAAAAAAATAAATTAAAACTGGTGGAAACGTAGTTGGAATTTTCTAAAAAGTTTTAGATCTGCTCCATCATTTATTAAATGAAGTGTTTGTCGTGCTTGTGGAGATTCAGTGCAGTTTTTACAAGACCATCATGTTTTCCATGAGCCTTTGTTTACTGCCCAGACATCCTGATTTCAGTTCACAGCGTCTGAACTCCAGACCTGGGCAAAAAAAAAGTAACATTTCCTAGAAATCCCCTCCTATTTGCCTTTAACCTTCACTGCTGGCTGGGATGGGGAAGCACAGGAGAAAGGAGAGCACTAGGAGATAAGCCCTGTGATAACAGTCAGAGGGTAAACAGGGATTCTGGATCCACTGCCCTCGAAGCAGGCAAATAAGTAAGTCTTCCAAAAACAAGTAGGGAAGGGAACAGAGTAGTAGAACCATTTATTAACTCCAGCTGCCCAACCTGTGAAATCAGGAAGTGATGTCCAAGGGGAATAGAGCACTGTGCATTTGAGGTTGCTTTGATTTGGGGTTTCAGGCCATCTGAAAGGATTAAAATACAAAAACATGCTGGGAGATTCCCTCCCCTGCTCTCCTCCTGGGATGGTGGTGAAAGCTGAACTCGCTGCTGTTCTTGCACAGAGCTGAAATAACTATCCCCCATAAAAGTATCCCCCAGCAAAGGCTCCCTGCTCAGCATTTAGGAGGATATAAAGGAACACACAGCTGTTCTAACCCTGCCCAGCTGTGGCAGTGCTAGAGCCAAAGTTCACCACCATTTGGGTGAAACCAGAACAAATTGCTCTTTCTGCAGTGAAATGTAGAAAGTGAACAGTTTCTCATCTACTAAGATGAAGAAAGGTGAATCTCTGCACATGGAAGAGGCAGCTGAGTCCAACCCAGCTCTCTGTTCCCTTGCATGTTCTTGAGCTGTTTCCTTTGAACTTCACCTTGGTTGTCCAAACTCCGAAATGGAGACAAGTTCTCAACCTTTGGCATGTTATTGCCTTCCCCTGAAGTGCTCTTTTCATAAGTAAATACGTTAACTCCCAGTGATCTGTTTCATTCTTAATTATATAATTTTCTTTCTCAGCTGGAAAAATGCAGGGGATATTCAAGAAAGCCTCGAAACTATTTCAGCAAACCCGTGCTCTCCTGTGGAAAAACATTCTCCTGGTGTGGAGGATGAAGACTCAAAGTTTTCAGGCAAGTGTCAGTTCTTCCAAGGGGAAAATTAGGATTTCCACTACAAAGTGTTTTTGCATTGCCTCGTTTTTATGCAAGGGGACACGAGAAGCCTCAGCTGGTAACGAGGTTCCCTGGGAAATGCCAGCGGTTGCACTTCTTCCTGTGACACTGGAATACCCCGGCACGGTACGGCCTTGTGACCAAGCTGGATTGTTGCTTCTGGTTGTTGCTCCCACCCTGCACTGGACAAAAGGAACACAGTGTCCGATTCACGACTGCGGTGTAAAACTGCCAGCAGACCTCCTTGGCTCCAGCAATAAGAAAACATGTTTTTTTCCCCACCCGAAACGTTCCCGGTGTTCTCAAATCCCCACACCTGCGGAACGGCTCTCCCTCGTGCGCGGAGAGAGGTGGCTCCCAGTCGGAGGAGCCGGGCTGAGGAGGGGCCTGGAAGAGCCTTCCCATGCCCCCAGCCCCTGGGCTGCAGCTCACCTCTGCCTTTCCTTCCTTCCTTCCCTCCAGGAATGGGTGACCTGGGCGGTTTTCCTCTTCATACTCTGGGAAACGGCAGATATGGTCTGGTACTACCCCAGGACAGAATTCCCGTACAGATCCCTGGGGCAACTGGACGACCCAGCCTTTAACGCCACGGGACAGACGCTCATGTACACGCCTGTGACCAGCAGCACCCGGAGGATAATGGGCAGAGTGGCTTCGGATTCGGTGCTGAGAGGTAAAGCCGCTCTTAAATCCTCCTTCCCTCTCCGAACCGACCCTGGGGGTGGGAGAAAAACCTTGGGCCATCCTGAATTTGAAGGTGCAAATTGCAGTGGTGCCCATTTTCTGACTAACCAGAGTTTTAGCTGTGATGGTTTTATTTCATTTTCTTTTTTTTTTTTTTTAATAATATTATTTATTTATTTTAATGACAGGCATACTAATAGAAGAGGTGGAAAATGTGGAAAAATTGGAAGCAAAAGGAATTTTGGAGGATGAAGTTATTGGTGTTGTTTTTAAGGATGACTTCTCCTACAGCCTCAGATTTCAAATCAACAAAGCTGCATTTCCAAACGATGTCTTTGACCACATCGGTAACAAACCAAATGAAACTGTAGATTCTGATTTTGCATTAAAAGCTGTTTGGTGGGATCTCTGTGCTGCTGTGCCACTCCAAAGGGATGGAGGCTTCAGGGCTGAAAGACTCCAGAAAGATGTTGATTAGAATTTGAGAGTCTGTTTTTGTGAAAGGAAACAAGTGTCAGAGAAAAAGAGCTTTAAGAACAACTAAACATTATCCAGAGTCATAGAATCATGGAATGGTTTGGGTTGGAAGGGAGCTCAAAGCTTGTCCAATTTCAACCCCTGCCACAAGCAGGGACACCTTCCACTATCCCAGGTTGCTCCAAGTCCCGTCCAACCTGGGCTTGGACACCTCCAGGGATGGGGCAGCCACAGCTTCTCTGGGCAACCTGTGCCAGGGCC
Organism: Lophotriccus pileatus; assembly: GCA_035583135.1. Classification (NCBI taxonomy): domain Eukaryota; kingdom Metazoa; phylum Chordata; class Aves; order Passeriformes; family Tyrannidae; genus Lophotriccus; species Lophotriccus pileatus. Next base: position 2,243,925 of record JAWWES010000042.1, read on the forward strand.
TCCCCACCCTCACAGTGAAGAATTCCTTCCCAATATCCAACCTAAATTTCCCCTCTTCCAGTTTGAACGCAATCCCCCTTATCCTGTCACTCCAGTTCCTGATGAACAGTCCCTCTCTGGATTCCTTGTAGCCCCTTCAGACACACAACCTTCTCTTCTCCAGGCTGAACAGCCCCAGCTCTCCCAGCCTGTCTTCACATTAAAACATAAAAGGCTGTGCAAAACTAACTATTGATTTCCTGACTCTTGGGTAAAAGACATTTTCAACCTCACACGTTATACATAAGTATTTATACACACATATATATGGAAATGTAATAATTAAATTCTTCTTTTTTAAAAATTTCTTTCCCCAACAGAATCCTGCTGGGATTATTCAGAAAGTTACTGCAAAGTTCCTTTGTACTGGTACGAGGGTTTCCTTTCAGTGCAGTCCAGCATTGATGCAGCAGTCATAGAAGTAAGTGACCATGATGGAAAACATGTTTTCTGTTCTTTGCAGAGTTATCTGTAAACTTTTTTCTTTTTTAAAAAACAAAGAGCAAAAGCCAAAAGCAAACAGCAAAAAACCCACACAAAAACCTCCCCACCAAACCAGTTCATTTTCCCATCCCTGGAAGTGTCCAAGGCCAGGTTGGACAGAGCCTGGAGCAACCTGATCTAGTGGAAGGTACCCCTGCCCACGGCATGGGATTGGAATGAGATGAGCTTTAAGATCCCTCCCGACCCAAAGCATTCTGGGATTCTGTGATCCTGTGATTTTTCAGTGATCATTAACTTCCTAAATACCTGGTGTGACTCAGAAGTTCAAAGAATGGCAGATCATTCTCAAGGCTCGAGGCAGGGTTAGTGTTTATTGCAAGGCAGTACAAAAAGATACTAAATATTTGTTATTTGCCCCTTGTAAACATAACCTTATTATTGACAAACTAACAGTTTTAATGCTTATAAAAACCTGTTTGTTCTGATGTTGTCTCTTTTGTTGCAGAAATGAAATTAATGCCTAGTTTCTTTTCTTCAGATGAAAACCAACCATTCTGTCTGGAAAGAAATGAAGTCAATTACTGGGGTTTATCTGAAATCACCCCCGATTAGACCTGGGTTTAGACTGGATTATGTCCTGTTCATTTTTTGTGCTATATTGAGCTACTCCCCATTCATGTACTTTTTATCAGTGAAAGTTCTAAGGGAGAAGAAGAAGCTCAAGGTGTTGATGGGAGCAATGGGTCTGCAAGACGTTGCCTTCTGGTAAGTCTGGCAGAAATTAAGTGTGTGATTACAGGCCTTACATTATCTAATGTGTGTAGGATCTGCACTTCCACTCTGGAACCTGCAAATACACAGAAATTGTGAAGTATTTGAATTAAAGAGTGTGTCAAAAATAACTGTGCCTTCCTTTGCAGGTTGTCCTGGAGTTTGCTGTACACTGTGTACATCTCCATATCAGCCAGTCTGCTGGCAATGATCACACTGAAAGGAGCTTTGAATCATCGGAGCTTTTTAGAGCTGTATTTTTTTTATTTCTTTTATGGCACAGCCTCTGTAAGTCTGTTTTTGTCTTCTTAAACGATGCAACTTTTCTTTTTCTGGTTTCCTATGAGAAAGTAACAAAAACTTCTCACTACTGGAATCTATTGTTATAATTGTTATAATTTATATCTTTATGTATATATCAACATATTCCATATTTTGTATATATAAAAATTTACCCATATTTTAACATAATTTCTAAATATATCAATCGCATTATATTTTGAGATATTCTGACTTGAAATCAGAGTGAAAAGAGGTGCAAACACCAGGTTGGGAGTGATTGTCTGTCCCTATAAACCTGCATTAACTCTGATGTGCCATGTGCATCTGCAGAGGACAACTGAAACTCAGCCGGGTCTCTAATTTTGCTCCTATTTTCATGTTGTTTTTTTAATTGCCAGCAGAAGTTCATCCTGCTAACTCCTGGTTTTCCCTGCTGCAGATTCACTTCACTTTGATGATCAGCTCGTTGTTAAAGCAGCCAAATATTGCCAGTTTTTTGGGATTTCTCCTTCACGTCCTCTTTGGGTCAGTGGGTTTTTTGACACTGTTTGACTTTTTGCCGCCGTCTGCTGAATGGATTTTGAGTCTCTTCAGTCCTTTTGCCTTCACCTCTGGCCTTGCAACGGTAGGTCCAGGAGAAAGCCAGTGCACCACACAAGCCCAGCCCACAGCAATCCTGCTGCAGAGTTCTGCCACCCACAGTCTGGATGGTCAGAGCAACCCAGTCACGCCCCTCTGCTCTAAATGCTCGGAAAATGTGGCTCCAAAAAGTCCATCTATAACAAAGATTGTTGGACAGCATTTTGCTGCCTCTGTATGTGCAATATATTGAAATCTCTATGCAGCAATGGGATGTGTGTGTGGTGGGCACCAAACACCCCGTGAGTCACTCTGCTGCTGTAGTAACTTCTCCACAACTTTGAATTCAGCTTACTGAGGCATTTCTGGTGCTTGTGGTCATAACAAAGCCTTTGCCTCCTTGGAAACAGCACCGTGACCGTGAGTGGGCTTGGGTTTTCAGTGACAATGCTTGTGATGACACAGCAGGAGGTTGCATGTAGTATTTCTGCCTGAAGGAAGTGTCATATCTGGCACTTCTAACTTGTGCTTGTTTGTTGGGTTTTTTTTCCCCCTAGATGGTAAAATTAGAAAAATATGGACCAGCATCTAACCCTGAATTGTACCCTCTCTATACCTACCTCATGCTGAGCCTTGACAGTGTCCTGTATTTCCTACTGGCCATCTACTTTGATAAGGTTTTGCCTGGTGAGTGGAAATGTGAGGGGGGAAAAACATGCAAATTTCCTTGCATTTTCTCCTATAATTCTCTCCCCTTGTTAGGGGGGGAAGCTACCAAAGGGGTGGTGGGGTGAGAGAAGGCTGTAACCCACGTGGAGAAACAAAAAAGGTGTCCTGGTAACGTGCTGGTCAGGTTGTGGATGGGCATCTTAACAGCCTTGACAGGTTACATCAGGGGATGAAAATGGGATTTACTGCATCTCTCAGGAAGCAAATTGTTGGGAAGAATCCTGTTTGCCCAGAATCTGGTGGGTGTAAGTGCCTTGTTTGACCCTGCCTCAAAAACAGGCTTAAACAGATCCTGCTCCCAGAGCCCTGACCACTGGGTTTGGAAGGATGTTGCAGGATTCGACCTGGTATTTTTGGACCAAAGGGTTTGCAGATGGGGTCTTTGCTGTGATTATTCTCCACCTGCATTTACAGATACGAATGAGTGGACAACTTAAATAGCAGAATTTATCAATTCTTTCACTGTGCTGAGAGTCCACATCCTGCAGCTGTCGAGGAAGAGAGGGCTGGGCAGTTTGGGGCTGATATGTCGCCTTCTCTGTCTCTGAATTAGGCAAGTATGGGGTGCCATATCCTCCTGCCTTCTTCCTGAGGCCCTCATACTGGTTCAGACCCAGCAGAGGGTATGTGGGGGTGAGAGCTGGCAGCGAGGGCAACCACGACCCCGCTCTCAGCGGTGACACCGAGCCGATGCCCCCGGGCTTCCATGGGAAGAAAGCAATCAGGTGAGGACTCCTGTAGGTGTGAAAAATATACCTCTGCATGCAATGGTTGACTCTAGAGAGCACTGTCATGCTGTGCTGGTGAATCTTAGACTGGGCCATGTTATATGTAGAGATAAAGTCAATGGCAAACGTGTGAAAGGGAGGGGTTTGTTCAGGGTTTCGTTCTGCTCCAGAGCTGGATTTGAACATTTATTTGATGTGGTGCATCCTCCAAGCCAGGGCCAAACTCACTGCCCTAGACTATCCTCTCTGCAGAGCATCAGCAGTGACTCTGTTCCCCTTCACCATCATCCTGTGCAGGGCTGAGTTGGACTTGGTGATCCTTGTGGGTCCCTTCCAACTCAGCATGTTCTGTGACTGTGATCTTTAAGCACAAAGCTGATGGAGTGTGGTGAATAAAATACTTCTGTGCACTTCCTTCCAGGGCTAGCTGGGCTTTTTGCTGATGCTGCCTGTTGCTTGTTACCAGAAAACAAACATAAATCTGCTGAATTAATAGCTAAGTCATGACTTTTAATTAGATAACCACGTGTTATCTCGTTCCCTGGGGCTTCCTGCTTCATTCACTAAGTGTTCCGCGAGCTGGGCTTGGAAACCTTTTAAACAGCTTTTAGAAAAATACAGTTGCTAATTCTGCTTTAGAGGTACAAGAAATGAATTGCATGAAGTGATTCCTTCAGAATGAGCAGGTCCAGTCTGGGGAGGAGGATGGGAAATATTCTTCTAACAGGTTTCAAAGGTTATTTTGAGGAAACGTGCCCAAATTGTGGGATTCCATAGTAATGGCTTGCTTACCTTTCCTTTAGACTGAACAACATTAAAAAGATATATAAGAAGAAGGGCAAGAGCACCGAAGCTTTAAAGGGTAAGAAGAGATTCTGTGATTCTTTTATTCATTTTTCACTAGATAAGAACTCAAAGTGTTTTGAAATGTACTGGATGTACTGAATTCTGCCTCTGGTACAGTTAAATTACATTGTGCAATGGTTATTTCTGCTGGGGTAAATTACTGGCAAATTTCTACCAGCTTGTTTGTTACCTCCCTTTTCCCTCCAGAAAAACCACTGTTTATTACTTTTTGCAACAGAAAAAATCTCCGTAAAGGCTGTGTGTGTTTTTTCCACCACTCTAAAAATCCCCTCTCAAACCTCCCTTTCAGAATGTAGGTTATTTTGGGAAAATAAAACTTGGGGGTTTTTGGTCCCTGGCTGTAGCCAAATCTTCTGTCTCTGCCTGAGCTGAGCTCTCCCAGCACTTGCCAATGCAAATAGTTGACATAGTCACAGCATAGTTGTGGGGTATTTGTTGAATGCCTTTGTTCAACAGGAACTCCAAGTGAAAACATAAAAAAAAATAAATATGAAAAATATGAAAAATATCAGTATGGTCCCAAATGTCTATATTGAGGAAAAAAACCCAAGGAACCCAACCCAAACAACCCACAGAAAGACAAATCAAGTATTTTTTTAATAAAATGAGGCGGCAAAGTCTGGCTGCTTTGAATTTGCTCTTGAAATCTCCCGTGTTGAGGTTAATACACTTGTTCCCTCAACTCAACTAAGACTTGACAGGAGGTTCCTTACTAGGCTTAGTCCCAGCTTTTGAAGAACCAACCTGTGCTTTTGGATCTGTGGTTTTGCCCCTTGACTTCAAAGGAAACGTCACTTGGTCACTCGTGGCAACAATCTCCGGGAACAAGTCCACAAACTTCTCACAAACTTCCCGCCTAATGTTCTATTTCTCTTCCAGGTTTGTCCTTAAATATATACGAAGGCCAGATCACTGCATTGCTTGGCCACAGTGGGGCTGGGAAAAGTGCTCTTTTAAATGTGCTCAGTGGATTTTCCAAGCCTTCAGCAGGTGAGATCGTGGACCTGAATGCTCAGGACAAGAAACTGTTTGATTTTTTTCAAGTGTAAGGGGGAAATATGAAAAAAAAAGACAAACCACCCAATTTTCCCTCATGCTGGGTTGTTTCAGTGCAAATTTCTCCTTCCACCTGAGCTCCAGGGATGATATGCCCTTTATGGATAAACTCACATATGTAATCAGGTTGTTTCTCTATCTGGGTGGCCTGATGTTTTCCAAGGAAAAATACCTATAGGAAATATGTTTTTATTCTCAAGGGAGAGATCTGGTGCTCTGAAGTGTTTTTTGAGGGGTATTAAAGCTTTGGGCCATGCAGTTATTTTGCTTTTTTTAAAAAATATTTGTAGTTTTTATTTTATCACTTGAGAAACATCCACAGTTCTGGGATTATTGTCAAAGGTATGAACACAAACCCCTCTGTTTCCTCCTTATAACTGGGAAACAAGATGACATTTGTTTCCTTCACCCCCCTGGGCAGGTTCTGCAATGATATACAACTACAGCGTTTCTGAAATACTGGACAGGGAAGGAATTCAGGCAATGGTTGGGGTTTGCCCCCAACTTAATTTGCATTTTGAAGCCTTAACGGTGAAGGAAAACCTGCAAACTTTTGCCCACATCAAGGGGATTGAGCAGAAGGAAGTAGAGCAAGAGGTTGGTATGAGCTTGTCAACCATGACTTCTCTTTTATGGCATCGTGGGCAGTTTGGGCTTTATTTCTGAAAGATCATCACCAGCATCTGGTTCCGTGGAAACGAGAACAACCCTAATTTAGGGGTGAAGGGCTTTTTCAGTTCTTTCTCATCCTCATGTTGTGAGTTAGAATGTGGATTTGGAGTATTTAACTCTGAGAAAAGCCATTTAAAGTAGGTAAGTCTGAAGCTGTGCTCTCCTGCACTGTGAGTAGCTGTTTGCGAATCGAAAAAGTGCTTTGCAAATCTGACTCTTGTCTTCGTGTCTCACCAAGGTGCAGAAAGTCCTCGTGATGTTGGACCTCAAAGACCTTCAGAATGTTTGTGCTGATGCTCTGAGTGGGGGCCAAAACAGAAAGTTGTCTCTTGGAATTGCAATTTTAGGGAATCCCCAGGTATGGACCTGATTTATACACACAGTGTGTACTGTTTTAGCACACAGCTTTGCATTTTGACCTGGCACAGAGACAGTTGTAATTTTCCCCTGGCATGCCAAGGCTGCTGACCTACTAATTCACTTACTGGAAGGATGGAGGAATCTAGTTCAATGAGAACCACGTTTTTAATTGAAAGAATGATAATATTGTAACAGGAAAAAGAGCGATAAAAATGGCTGATATTTGAGGATGCATTTAATTCTCTGCGTGAGATCATCAAAAGAATGAAATGAGGTGATGTCAACATGGAACTGAGCCATGGAAACATGGTTCTGACCCTGTTGGCCTTTGCAGGTGTTGCTTTTGGATGAGCCAACATCTGGGCTGGATCCCTGCTCCAGGCACCACGTGTGGAGCCTCCTGAAGGAACGCCGGGCTGGACACGTCACACTCTTCAGCACCCAGTCCATGGAGGAGGCTGATCTCCACGCTGGTGAGCCCAGATTTGCTCTTTGTGAGTTTGCAGAAGAGGGTTTTCCGTTGTAGAACCCACCATGGTGCAATCTCTGCTCACTGGGCACGTCTGATAGTGACCTCCCAACCCAGGCTGAGCAAAGGCTAAACCTGGGCTGGTGTGTCCCTCCAAGACCTTGCTCGTGCTCTTCCTCAGGGTAAAGCACTCCCATGTTGTCTGGATCACTAACAGCACCCACAGACATTAGTGCTACTGTTTGAATTAATATCTTTCCTATTTCCTTATTATTCCCGTGCTGTGTGGGAAATTCTCCACGAGCCCATAAGAATTCATATCTAAAAGGATAACCTTGATGTTTAGGAGAAAGGCAGCATTTAAAACCAAAAAAAGACCTTCAGCACTGGCCTGGTTTTACTCCTCTCAGTGTATTATTAACATGTCTGTTGAGTTCAGAAGGAGCAGGGTGAGGTCAGTCTACTGCACTCTTGTAAATCCCCCTAAATCCTTTGTTTTCATACCTCCTCAGATCGGAAAGCTTTCCTCTCTAATGGGAGATTACAGAGTGTTGGCTCATCCCTGTACTTGAAGAGAAAATGGGGAATTGGCTACCACTTAAGGTAAATCCTTTCTTTCGGTCATCACTCTTTTTAGGGAAAAAAACACAACAACTTCTAGTTCTCATGAGTGTTTTCTTGCAGTTCTGTACAGTGTTTCTGTACAGTTTCTATACAGAGTAATAAGAATTTTGACTATTCATTTTAAAAGACTTTTGAGGGTGCCAAAAACACCCTGCTTTGGACAACAAGCTGACTTTCTTTGGAAGCCAATCCTGAAAGCCCTGAGCAGGTAGCTAAAACAACTTTGCAAAATCCTTTGCAGCTGAAAGGGGACCAGAGTGAGGTGATCTGTGGTGCCACAGTGATGTGCAACAGCTTTAATGTGAAGTTGTTTTCCTTTGGATCTTAACTTCTGTGTTCTTGCTTTAGCAGTACTGACCAGGATCATTATTCCCTACCTCAGCTGTTTTTTGCATGCATGGCAAAACCAGGGGCACTGCAGACAGCCATAAAAATTCCCACTGAAATGCTGCCCAGTTCTGAAGGCTTCCCTGGCTTTGGATTTGAAGCAGATGATGCACACATTTTTTTCCCCCCTCACTGAACTTTCTAACAGTGGTTTTTTAACACAAACAGGATGCACATAAATGACCTGTGTGACCCAGAGCTTATCTCATCCCTGGTCAGACAGTACATCCCTGATGCTGTGCTCAAAGGGAAGAAGAGGGATGAGCTGTGTTACATGCTGCCTCTGGAAAACACTGACAGCTTCCCAGGTAAGAAAACCTGTCACTATGCCAGGGTTTCAAAGGGAAACCAAGGGGTGGGAAAAGCAGAAAGCAAAGTTGCTGTGAAGGGAGTAACTCTATTCCCTTGGTCCACACTGTGTGGGGTTAGGGAGCTGCATAAACATCAGTCTTACAGAACGACTCCAGTGCACATGTTGATATTAATAATGCAGATGAACAGAAGAAAATCCCCCAACTAACCTCCTAACTAAAATCCACCGAGTCTCCTCTGTTTTCAGGATGGCCCATGTTAATCACAACCCCTGAATTTTCCACTACTCACTTACAGAGCACGATCATTTTGTGATGGTTTTTAAGTTATGGAGGTTGATGATGTGAATGCTGGAGCATCCACCTTTAATCCCGCCGGTCTGAGTTTGTGCTCGGCACCAGCCTTGGCCACTGGGCTGAGTCTGGTTGTTCCTGCTGTGCAGATCTGTTCAGCCACCTCGAGAGCAGCCTTTTGCAGGGGGTTGTCAATTATGAGGTCACCAGGACAACCCTGGAAGACGTTTTCCTGAAGCTGGAGGGTGAGGAAGCCGTCGATCGAGAAGGTAAAGCACTGGCTCCAATTTGCACATGTGATATTATTAAGGTCCCATGTGTAAGGATGTTTTAATTGAACACCTAATGAGTTTCTGTTAACTGTGAACTTTGGTAGGTCTAGAGTAGCAGTTGTATCCCACTTTCCCTTAGTGAAGAACATCTTCTTGGAGAAGTCTGGATGATTTGGTCTGGACTTCCCACAGGCTTTTAAGCACAAGAATTGAAGGCTGGTGGCTGATGTTGGAAGAGTATTTACCTTTCAATAGTTTTACTGACCAGGCAGGGAGGTGGGAAGAGCTAAACTGGGCAGAAGGCATTTCTCAAGGCCAGTGAAGATACTGGATGTGTTGCCATACAAGCCCAGGTTCAACCAGTCTGAATTCACCACTGCAACTTATATTCTGGATGAATTATGGCCCTTTTTCTCTCCCCTTGTTCCCTTTCTGACCTAAAATACCCCAAAGCGTTTCTCTGTTCAGAACTTGCTGTTTGTGATTAAAATATGTCCTTTGAAGGCTCTTTGTGGATAATGGCATCTCTAACACACAGGAGACGGGGACCTGGAGGAGAGGGACCAAAGCCTCCCGGGGCTTCCCAAGCAGGGGATCCTGGCAGGGAGTGGGATGGGGCTCTGGAGGCAGCAAGTGCTGGCCGTGATGAGAGTTCGCTTCTTAAAACTGCAGCACGACGGGAAGTTCCTCAGGGCCGTGTAAGTACAGGAGCTCTCACAGCCCTTGTGCTGGCTCAGTGCTTTCCAAGGGGTTGGATCATTCCCTGGAGTGACCCGTGCAAGGCTTCAGTACTGCTGGAGATGTTTGGAAGTGGAGGATCAGGTGGAAAATGTTTAAAAACTGTGGTAATAAGGGCAGTCTGAACTGACTGGGAGAGCTCTGAATTGCTTCAGTTTAAAGTTTCCTCACAAATCACAGTATATGTTAAGTTGGAGTTCCCCTGGACTCACTCATGGTCTGTTTTTCCACCTAGATTGTTGTTGTTTGGAACATTCATGCTTCCAGTGCTGATGATTTTAACTCTCCTTCAACTGTGGCACAGCTCCAGTAGCTGGGAAATCACAGCTAGTCCGTACTTTCTTTCCACTAAGGAGAAAATTCAAAATAAGTCCTCAAACCTTCTCATCCTCAATGACACAGGTAAGCAAGGCCATGTGGTGCTGACTCACTTTCTGCACCAACCTGAATCTTACTGTAGTTGACAGACCATCCTTGCCTTATTCTGTCTCTACATTCCTTTATATATCTGTGGCTTTGGGAGGTGTTTTCTTCTGAGCAAAAGCAAATCCATTGTTAGTGGTGATAACTGAGTAGAAGATACGTGAAAGAGTAATGAACCAGGCAAATTAAAAAAAAAAATGCAATAAATAAACTAGGAATGGAAACACACATTGTGTTTAACCAGTCTAATTAAAATAGAAAAAAATACAGCAAATACATGTTTGCTTAGAATCTCAGTGGGGTTTTTTTTTTAACATCCTCTGCTTTACAAGTAGGAATTTGTTTGTATGAAACTCTTTATATTTAAAGTAAAAAACCCTCTCCAAGTACTCCAAGTACAATTCTGTTCTTGACTTGATTTCAGGATCAGAAATTGAGGATTTCATTGCTACTTTGAAGACTCAAAACATAACCCCAGAAATGACTCTTGAGAAGAACATCACAAGCCTTCCACATTATAATGGAGCTATAAAAGTATCCCTGGAAGGCAAGGTGAGGGATTTTTTTTTTCTTCTTTCATCCTGTACACCAACAGGATCCTCTGAAAAGTATTTAAACGAGGTACAGAGAAATAAACGCAGCAGAAAAGGGGTTTTACCTATCAAATAATATTTGATGTTATTTAAGTGCTGCTCACGCTCCTCAAGGGCGCGAAGGTGACAGCTCTTGCTCTCACATCTCCAGAGCTACCAGTTCACGGTCATGTGCAGTGCAGAACCCGTCAACTGCTACCCTGTGCTGGTGAACATCATCAGCAACACCCTCCTGAGGCTCCTCAACTGCACCGCGCGCATCCGCATCTGGAGCGAGCTCTTCTCCAGGGTGAGTGTCCTGCCTTTCCAGGCGAGAACTAGTTGGAATGCTGAAGAGTTGGGGACTGTGCAGGCTAGGAAACCTGGCTGGGTGAGCAAGTTCCAAGGGTTGGGGCCAGTGGTCTGACTGCTGCCAGTTCCTGGGGGCGTTTAGTGACAGCTGCTTCTGCCGTGTTTGAGAACTCCGTGGGGTTTCACTGCCATGGCCTTCCAGCACCCGAAGGGAACCTGCAAGAAAGATGGAGAGAGACTATTTGCAAAAGCCTGGAGCAACAGGATAAGGGGGATTGGCTTTAAACTGGCAGAGATTAGGTTTAGAATAGATGTTAGGAAGGAATTGCTCCCTGGGAGGGTGGGGAGGCCCCGGCACAGGGTGCCCAGAGAAGCTGTGGCTGCCCCATCCCTGGAAGTGTCCAAGTGTCCAGGTTGGAGCAACCTGGGCTAGTGGAAGGTGTCCCTGCCCATGGCAGGGGGTGGAATGTGATGAGCTCTAAGGTCCCTCCCAACCCAAACCATTCTATGATGATGAATATGGTCAGAATACAGCAGTGATACTTGCAAACCCCACCTCTCCCCAACATCCATTTTGCAGGAATCAGCATCAAAAAGTTGGTCTCTTTCCTCAACAATTCACAGTTAATCAAATACTTTTTGAAAATTCCAAGATTCCAAACACCTTTTTTTTAATTATTATTATTATTTGCCTTGTTTTCTGTTCTTACCCTCAAATGGTTTACCATTAGTGTTCTTGCTCCCTTGCATGTTCAACCATCCTGCGAGCCAGATTTTCCCTGGATAGCTGTTGATTTTGGGTGACTCTGAATTTCTCTCCACAGACACAAAGCCCAGATTTACAGAGCTATATTTTTTTCAACTGTCTCAGCTACCTGCTGATTTTGGCTGCTGGTTTGCCCCCTCTCCTTGCAGTGAGCAGCATGGAGGATTACAAGGTAAAGAGCACAAGCTGTAGACGGTCTTACATAAGAAGTGAATGTAAATTCAATATCTCTGGAGACCAGTTACTGGTGGTGATACCCTAGCACAGCTTGCCCAGAGAAGCTGTGGTTGCCCCTGGATCCCTGGAAGTGTCCAGGGCCAGGTTGGATGGGGCTTGGAGCAACCTGGGCTGGTGGAAGGTGTCCCTGCCCATGGCAGGGGGTGGAATGAGATGGGCTTTAAGGTGCCTCTCAACCCAAACCCTTCTGTGATTCTATGATTTCTAGGTAGGATTTTAGAAGAAACACAATCACATAAGCACAGTGTCGTACCAAAGTGCATTTCCCTGCATCCCAGGGAATCAGCTGGGGCTCAGAATAATTTGGATGTTAATAAAAATTCTGAGATCGGAATGATTTCATTTTTTTTGTTTCTTTTTAATAATGACATGATTTTAAACAATAGTGAAACTAAGAATTGCAAGTGCTTGGGAAGGAGAGGAAGGCTCAGCCAGGGAAGGGAGGAGCAGGAATGATGTTGTAGACTCTTCTAACTCGGCTCCCTGTCCCCGCTTGCAGCTCCAGGCTCGCTCCCAGCTGCGGCTCTCGGGGCTCTTCCCCTCAGCGTACTGGTGTGGGCAGGCACTGGTGGACGTCCCGCTCTTCTGGACCCTGATGTGCCTCTTGTTTGGGCTTTTGGTGGTCTCCAGCCGCGCCTTCCCCTTGCAGGCCGGCACCATCCTGCTCCTGGTGAGCTCTTTGTGTGCAGGAAAACAGGCAGACAAGAATCCCCCTCCCTCACTCTGCATCGAGCTTGTGCTTTAGTTACTTGATCCAAAGTGGACTAGGCATACTCCCACATGTCCACATGCCCCTCCTTGTCACTGATGTTGGTCTCTCTCTCTCTCTCTCTAGATCATTTGCATTGTTGGTTATGGAGTATCTCTCGTCCTCCTCACCTATTTAATTGCCTTCAAACTTCGCAGGGGCCGAAGCAATCGTTACGTTTGGTCTTTAATCTTCATTCTGGTAAGTGAAGAGCATCTTCACTCTGAAATGTTCGGTTTACTTGTCTTGCCACTTGAGGCTTCATTTCAAACATATCACCATGCAGCAGAATAACCCAAATCAGTGACAAAGAGCCTGTTTTTTAGCAACAACACGTTGATGTTGGAAATTCTTTTTCTTGCGTTATTCCAGGTGAATTATGCTCTGTATATAAACAGTGGCTACAGTGAACCAGTTTACTACACCTGTAATTTGGTTCCTGTGTTTCCACCCCTGGGCTGGCTGATGTTCTCTGGACCAGTAAGTAAAACACATCCTGCTAAATTCCATGATGGTCCTAATGGGGCAAACTGGCAAAGCAAGGGGCACTTTCCAAGTTCCCCATCTCGAAGTGCCAACAGCCCAAAAGAGAGAGTGAGGAAAGACAACAGGGGAAGAAAAGGTCCAGGTAGGGGAGGGAGAGAAGAAGCCAAGATTTGAGTTGTTAATCCTTGGTTTGATTTGGGATATTTTTGGTTTGTTTAGTTACCAAGGGCTGTTACAATGGCCGTGTTTTTGGTAGCATGGGAGGGGAAGGAGGTGGAGTGGGAAGACCCGGAGGGAGGAAGTGAAGCTGGCAGGTGGTAAAAGAAGTGGGAAGAGAGAAGCAATGATGGGAAAGGTCAATCTAACCTGATCTGATTTGAGGCCCCTCTGAATTACTGTGGCCAAGGAAGCCACAATCCTTTGAGGCAGGATGAAGCAAAACCAAAGTGCAGCTCAAAGCTGATTTATCCCATACTGAAGAAAAGCTAAGCAGCCCTGCCTCCCACACGTGCTCCGACCCTGCACTCAGACACACCGTGCTAAGGAATTTTCCTAATTGACTGACTTTCTTTTCTTGTAGCACTTCACAATTTTTTACAGTGACGAACTTCTTCACTCCTGGAATCGCATCTACATGGCTGTCTTTGCGGTAAGGAGATGGCTTCTTTGGAAAGGGTGGCTGTTGGGATGCAATGGACTGGCCCTGGGCTTGTACACCGGGCATGTACAACTCTCCCCATAAACAAACCATGGGTTATGTGGTCTAAGTTTCACGTTAAGGGTTGGCAGGGGAGGCACAGCCAAGGAATCGTGGGCTTGTGCCTCATGTGGGCCCTGGATGCTGCACCATCTGTGCATAAAAACTGGGGAGGGAAGGGGGGTGTGAAGTGGAGCTCATGTGTAAGGGAGAGATATTATTAGCCAATTAATCAGTTTAATGCTGCTTCTACAACAGAATGATGTGATCCCCGATCCTGTAGGATCTGTTTGGGTGCAGATTATCTGGGCTAAAGCTGCAGAAGGAATTCAGGGCTTTTGCAAAAGACCTGCATGTCAGATGGAAATGTGTGGGAAGCATCAATTTACTGCTTCCCCTTTTAAACCTTTTAGCTGAAATAAATGAAACAGGTTCCTCCATCCCCTTGTAATTAATATTAATCAAGTGTGTTGTTGCCTTGTCTCCATACAAACCTAATTAACTTCTGGGGTTTTTTTTAGCCATACCTCCACTGTGTGATTTTTGCTCTCCTCCTGCGCTGTTTGGAGATGAGATATGGAGAAGGAGTTGCAAGATTTGATCCCGTCTTCAGGTGTGTCCCAGGGGTTCCCTTGTGAGCCAGAATTACCCCAGGCTGCAGGATGGGCTTGGTGTTGCTCCTGGTTCACCCCTGACAGCAGGAGGAGAGGAGGGGGGAACTTAAAAACACTTTGCAAAATGTGGATAAACGTTGGGTTTTTTTTAATTTTGACCAGTTTATCTGAAGGGGAGGAAACGAAGGACAAGGGGAGGGGTTTTTAATTCCTTTGGGTCATTGCAGTTTACAACTTAACTTACTGGGGTTTCCCTGGATGTGTCTGGTAGCAAATTCCCACCCAGTGTGTTGCAAGAGAAGATCAGTTAAACTACAGTGTCCTTGAGAGGATAAAAATTGTGATTTAAGCTTTTTTTTTTAATTAAAGTTCATAGCTGAGGTTACAGGACATTTCACTGCAGCTGCAAAAATTATACTTGCAAATCGAAACACAGCATTTAAATTCCTTTTCAAACATGTCAGTGTTGCTCCTGGTTGGATGGAGACTTCCCCTAAAGCTTCATCAGGCTGGTCAACTGCTACCTTCTCTCTGCACCTCTGTCACCAGCAGCAAGAGACTGACCACCTAAGTCATGTGGGAGAAGATTTGTAGAAAATACTGGATTTTCAAGTGTTAACAAATGTGACTCAGCCAGGTTGAGTTGGTCCTTGTGGGTCCTTTCCAACTCAGAATATTCTGTGATTTTGTGGCTCTGGGTTGGATGCCCATATTGCTTTAGAAAACCTGCTGTGTGTATTTGAATCCTTCTTGAACTGATCACTGGTGTGTGTGAAGCAGGAGCCAGTGAATGGTTACTGATGAAGGAAAGGCTAAACTTGGCCTTTATTTTCTCAAGGATGCCAGTGGGGTTTAGTTTCTCCCCCAGGAGTAAACGTTTGAGCAAACACTGTCTGTGGAACAGCCCAACGATCCCCGTGGATTCCCTTCCAGCTCAGGACAGTTTATGAGCTCCCTGAGTTCAAATGAATTTTGCAGTGGCTGCGCTGGCGCTGCTCTGGGAACAAACTTGGAAACACGAGCCTTTCTGGAAGTGACTCCCAGTGATGCTGTCTCTCCTCCTCCACTTGCAGGATCCAGCCGAGGAGAGTGGTTGCCCACCAGAACAGGGACCACCCTGGGGAGGAGCCCCCAGAGGTCCAGGCGGAGAGGGAGCGGGTGCGGAGCGCGATGGTCTCCCTGCAGCAGGACGAGGCGAGTCCAACCTTCTCCCTCCTTTCCCTTTTCATTCCCCATTTTCAGATCGCTTTCTTAGCTACTTTACCTTCACCCCTGCTTCCTGAGCTCGTGCACTCGTATGCCCTGACCTGATCTCACCACCCAGCCCGTGGTTTTTATTTCCCTCTCCATCTCTTCGCAGGAGTCAGTTGTCGTCGTCAACGGTTTGCGCAAGGAATATGAAGTCAAGAAAGCCACTTCCATCTTCAAGAAACAGAAGAAACTTGCTGTCAAAAACCTCTCTTTTAGCGTTAAAAAAGGTTCAAGTATTTGGCTGCACTCCCTGCAGTAGAAATGACTAAAATCTAAGGTGAAGGTCACGTTGGGATAAATATTTTTGTCAGAATTTTCCTGTGGGCAACCAGACCTAACATCGCAGTCTCCTGCACTCCAAGTTTTAATTTATGGGGGGATAAGTTCATGAACAAACCCTACTGCACATTTAGATATTGCCCAGTACAGGTGGAAGAAGGTCTTGTTAACAGTAAGTATTATTAACAGTTCTTGCATATTTGTTCTAGGAGAAGTATTAGGTCTGTTAGGACCCAGTGGAGCTGGAAAAAGCACAACTATCAACATGATTTCTGGAGAAGTAACAGTGACTGCTGGGGAGGTAGGTGGTTCCTTTGGAGGTGCCCTTGATGCCTTGATAAATTAAGGATGTAATAAGGCAAGTCAGCAACACAGCCCTTCAGTCACGGAATTTATGGACACTTATGTACAATTTATATACTCTGGATATTTACAGAAGTGAGGAAGACAGTGTTGGTTTACTTCAAGCACGTTCTGGTTTTCATCAAAGTCAGTGTTGCAGATTTAAGGGTCTGAGCTACAGAAAATCTTTGGTGGGCGTTGGAAACCCACCGTGAAATTTCCCAAGCCCAGCAGGAAATGTTGCCATGTTAAAAAAAAACAAAAACCCAAAACAAAAATAACACTTTCCATAAACAGCCTTGCAAAAGCAGGAAATTGAAAACGAATGTGGACAGTGTTGGGCCAGTTACAATCCATCAATTAATTATGTGTGGAATGATTAATGGCATGTGCTGGGGGAAGGGAAATGCCATTGCTGTTACAGATTCGGGACTGGATGCTGAAAATAGAAAAGCATTACTAGGAAAAGGGAGTCTCATGTTGGTACCATTACTGAAGTTTCATGGCAGTGAAAAGGCAGATGGAGCAGGATCACCCCACCATGGAGCTTTCTGGGCAGCCACACGGTAACCACTCACCAGTGCCTGCTGACTGCTCATCTGGCCACTGTTTGACTTGGCCAGGGCTTGGAGCACCCTGGGCTGGTGGGAGGTGTCCCTGCCCATGGCAGGGGGTTGGGATGAGATGAGCTTTAAGGCGTCCCTTCCAACCCAAACCATTCTGTGGTTCTGTGGCTCCAGCACCCCCAGCTGTGTGTGTGTTTGTGCAGGTGCTGCTCAGGGACCGCGATGCCGCCGCCCTGTCCCCGGGGCAGGGCAGCCTGGGCTGCCTGGGCTGTTGCCCCCAGCAGGACCCACTCTGGCCAGACCTGACAGTGCTCCAGCACCTGGAGGCATTTGCTGCCGTGAGAGGGATGAGGAAAGAAGATGCAGATCTTACCATCAGCTGGTATGAAGCCAAGTGATCTCAGCTCTTGGTTTTCCCTCCCCTCCAGAGGCAGGGTCCTTCCCAGCCCAAGCCACCCTACAATTCTATAGGGCAGGGAAAGGTTTTTCCTGATAACAAACCTGCTTGGTGGTCACAGCACCAAGCCTGACAGAGCTCAAGGAGCATTTGGATGATACTCTCAGGCACATGGGGTGAGTCTCGGGGATGGTCCTGTGCAGGGCCAAGAGGTGGACTCAATGGTCCTTGTGGGTCCCTTCCAACTCAGCATGTTCTGTGACTCAGAGACAGAGCCTTCAATGCCTCTTTACCTTGGAGAAATGGGATCTCCTGTTAAGATCTTCTACTTTATACAGTTCTCAGTCCCTCATCGATGAAGATTTTAGCCCAAATTTATCTAGAAACCTTCAGGAAAAAATTAAACTTGCTCCAGTTCATGGCCAGTTATATGAGAAACTCATTTCTCTCATTAGCTGCACTTACTGCCTTGAATTCCTGCAAAAATTCCTTAATTTCCCATCAAAGTTAGGAGTAAAATCACTGAGTAACCCAAGGTGATATGTGTAGCCAAGACAAGTCTGTCTGGTTCCTCAGCTCCCCTGACCACAGTGTTTGCACACCAAGATGGTCATTTTGGCATTTTCCCTTTCCATTGCCCACAGCATTGCCAAGACCTTGGACCTCCTGAAGC
>JAWWES010000042.1:2270817-2300235 GCA_035583135.1 Lophotriccus pileatus
TCACAAGAGAAAAGAAGAAGCTCAAGGTATTGATGAAGACGATGGGGCTGCAGGATATGGCGTTTTGGTGAGTTCTTTTGCGACTGAAGTTCATCTGCCAAAAATCAGTCTATTCCAGGGCACTTGAGCAGTCAGGTAATAAGTTAAGTGAGTTCAGACGTTTTCTCCAGCACTCTGAAGACAAACCAGAGGGATGAGCATGGCATTGTACCCTTCTCCTGTGGGTATTTCCTCCTAAGGTGGATCATGCTCTGTGTTCTGCCTTGGGATGTAAAGGAGTTGACCACAGGAAATAATTAACACTGAAATTTAAAACCGTTCTGACGTGGCAGATGAAGTTGTAACAACAGTTCTCAATTAACCAGAAGTGTAATGGCCCCTTTCTATCCCCAGGCTCTCCTGGAGTTTGCTGTATTCTCTCTATGTGCTGATCTTCTCCTGCATGCTGACGGCCCTCGTGCTGCGGGACCCTTTCTACACCAGCAGCTTCCCTGCAGTCTTGCTGCTGTTTTTCCTCTATGGCCTGGCATGTGTAAGTCAGGCTTTAAAGCCAAATTTTCTCACCACGTGATTTATCCCCTTGTTGATGTGCTGAGCTATTACTCCAGAGCTTTTTGCACAGTGCTTTGCAGGGCCTTGCTGACTGAAACAGCTGAGTGGCTCCTGCGACTCAGCAGCAGTGATTTGATTTGCAGCCCCAAGTTCTGACAGGCAGTGGGTTGGCTACAAAAAGCCTGATTTGAAACTCAGATCAACCCACTAAGAAAGACTTTATTGTATTGTATTAACTCACCAGAGATCTGTTTGCCTGGCAAACGGGTGTGCTGCCGTTAAAGATATTTATTTCCTCCAGCGATTGAGGGAAACCTCTGTTCTTACAGATCCACCTGGTTTTCCTCCTCTGCTCCCTCTTAAGGACCTCCAAACTTGTCAGCTCCGTGGGGTTCCTGATCACCTTTATCTTTGGATGCCTGAGCCTGGCCATGCTGATAGAAAACGTTCCTGAAGCGCTGAAGTGGTTTCTCGGTCTCTTCTGCCCTTTCGCGTTTAACGCGGGCATTGCCAAGGTAAGGGCCCCACCTCTGCAGCTGAACCTTCCCCTGCTGGCAGGGAAAGGTGTGGGGAGGCACCTCCTCATTCCAAAAGCCCACCTGCAAAATCTCCAGGTATTTTCACCCATATCCACGCCCTGTTTGGAAACCTCCCCGCCACCTGAGCTGCTGTTGGGCAGCAAAGAGGGGCTCCAGTACCCCAATCCCGTCCCGCTGTTTTAAAAGCAGATGAATGCAAAGGCCACACGGCCCTGGTCACAAAAAATCTGCTGTTGTGCACTTCTGTCACTTCCACATGACCCTGAGGAGCCCATCCCTGCACACAACAGCACCACTGTCCTCGGGGCCGGGCCCAGGCGAGCAGGAGTCGACTCGGGGACATCAGGGACATCATCTCTTGGCTGCCCCATCATTCCCCTCTCGCTGCTGCAACTCTTCCTGGCAGCAGACACTGTGCAAATACAACTGGGGATTCCTGCTGCTGCCATCCTTCCTCCATCCCCACTTTGTGCAGCTCCCCAGTTTTCCATCAGTCGTATCTCCGTAGCTCAGAGTGGTGTTTTCTCGCTCCAGCAATCTAATATTTGATTTCCTGGTGTATATATATATATATAAACATCTGCCTGGGAGAGGAGATTTGTGCACCAGCAGAAAAGGAGACTGAATTTTCTGCTAATTTACCATATGGTTAAATCAGTCACTATATAAAATTATACCATTTTCATCGTGACTCTGTCATGCCAAAATCACGTTTCTTGAATGATTTCCTCTAAAACTCTGATATCTATTTGTGTTTCTGGATTGTTCTGGAAAAAAAAACCACAATTGGATTAAAGTGTTAAGATCTCTGCACAGAGCAAATTTATCCCCATAAATTTATTCCCCTCTAGAAACTAAGAACAATTGGTCAGTGCTGCAGATGATTTCCAGGTTAAACAAAGACAATTGGACCCATTGTTTGATGGCATCGTTTTCCAGCCTGAAAGTTATTCTTCTTTGTCCTTTTTTTTTTTTTCCCCTCAGATTTTCCATTTGGAAAAATATGGAATAGGTTTCTCTTTTTCCAACCTTATGGAGGAAGCATATTTTTTATTTTCAACTTATATTATGCTGGTCTTTGACTCAATCTTGTACATGCTGTTGGCTCTGTATTTCGACAAAGTTCTGCCAGGTAGGTCTGATTTATGCTTATGATCCCATTTTCTCCTTTAACACTTTATATTTATATGGGTTGCATGTGATATGTCAAGGAAATGATGGGCTGCTCTGAGTCAACCAAAAGAGGGTTTGGTTTTTGACTATTCTGCCCCTGGCAAATGCAAAACTCACAGAATCAAAGACAACACAGTATTTAGTGTTTTTTTTCTTTCTATTTAGGCTGCTGTTGAACTGTTTATGAAATCACAGTGTAATAACGTGTGGGACAATATTTTAATTCATTACACAAATTATTGAATTCATTAAACAAACCCCTGAGGCCAAACTTCTTGTCTCTTCTACCCCTGCTCCAAACCTGGGTTTTTTTAACAGGACAGAGTATCAATTTTAAGGCAGCCAAGCACTTATTAGAACCTCCTAAATGTTTAGTCTTGGATGGTGCCTTGGTTGTGGCTTTGGTTAATGACAAGTCACCTTCTGTGCTTTCCTGGCAGGCAAATATGGGATTCCAGACCCCCCTTTCTTCTGCCTGAAACCCTCCTACTGGATGAGGAGCAGGAGAGGCTCCACCAGGGAGATTCCCAGATCCACAGCCAACCCCGAGGAGCTCCTTGGTGACGATGTAGAGCCAGTGCCCCTCGAATTCAGGGGGAAGGAGGCCATCAGGTTAGGAGAGAATTAACTGCTGTTCGTGCTTATTGAATTTGGCTTAATCCTCCACAGATCCCTGAGCCTTCCATCAGCTCTTGTAAAAACACTCTGTTCCACAGACAAAAAATCAGAGATGAAATGCAGATGAGATAATTAGGTAATTCAGACCGGTCACTAATGGTGAAATTTAGATAAATTCATAAAAAAAACCCTGTTTTTTTTTTGCTATGGACTTTAATTGTTCTTTAGGGACAAAAAGGACAATGTAGAGAGCAACCCATTGGAAATCTGTTGCAATGGGTTTGGCCTTGTCTTTGCAAGGCTTGGTGTCCCACTATTGGTGCCTGATAGTGACATTCACACCTGAGTAGAGAGGATGCCAAACCTGTGGATCTCAGGGTTGTTTCCCAATACCTCTCATTATTTTTTATGCTATTTCTGTAATTTTAACTGAAGGCCCCGCAAAAATGGAAAGGGAAATGCATTTACAGAAATCCCAAATGGATAACCTCCTTTCTTTTCTTTAGACTCCACAATATTAAAAAGTCCTATAAAAAGAAGGAGAAGAAGACTGAAGCTTTAAGAGGTATGAAAGCTGTGATATTGATTTCTGTTAAAGATGAGGGAAAAAAACCCACCAGTTGTGCACAAACATTTCAGTCAGTCAATGAAATAAAACACTTGCATTACTTGGAAATTTATGTCAAATATTAATTGATGTGATTTATTACTGTTTTGTTCAGTTTTTATTGAATCTTCCATTTTTAATAAAAGGGAAGATTTTTATTTATTGTTGTATTTCTGTCTCTTCTGCTAAATTCAGAGCAACTTCTTAAGCCTTTAGTTAAAGGTGTGCAAGCTTTGCCCTACATTGCTTAATGCACTTTTAGCTAATTACTCTCTCTTACTTCTTGCACTTCTCTTGACTTTGGCAATAAGTGGAGGCAAGTGAAACCTCATTTCTTCCCAAACTTGACGTTGTTTCCATTCTAGGTTTGTCTTTAAATATCTATGAGGGGCAGATCACTGCCTTGCTTGGCCACAGTGGGGCTGGAAAGACAACGCTGTTAAACGTGCTCAGCGGGCTCACCTTCCCCTCAGAAGGTGAGATGGAAGATGGTGGGATGGGCTGGCCTCGATTCAAAAGCTGTAAATACCACCTCATTCCACCTCATCACCTGGTTATTCCTGTAAACAGGCTCTGCCACCATATACAACTACAAACTCTCCGAAATAGGAGACAGGGAGGAGATCAGGGAGATGATTGGCATTTGCCCCCAGTTCAACACACAGTTTGAAGTCTTGACGGTGAAGGAAAACTTGAAAACTTTTGCAGAAATTAAGGGCATCAAGCCCAAGGAGGTGGAGAGAGAGGTGAGTGTGTGCTCCCCTGCAAAGCATCACTGAGCAGCAGCAGGGGGATGTTGGAAACCCCATAATCCCATAAAGGCTCCTTTTGCATTGGGAAGCTCAAAGGATCCACTTGGATGTCGTGTCTTCTGAAAATTGAAGCTCAAAGCCTCATCCAACCTGGCCTGGGACACTTCCAGGGATGAGGCAGCCACAACTTCTCTGGGCAACCTGTGCCAGGGCCTGCCCACTCTCACAGGGAATAATTTCTCCCTGATATCTAATTTAAATCTACCCTAATAAAGGATGGAAGGACAACTGCTGCTGAGAATGGACATCCTTGTGCTGTTCTAGGTGCAAAACATTTTGGAACTGCTGGATATCACTAACATTCAAGACACTCAAGCTGAGAAACTCAGTGGTGGACAGAAAAGGAAGTTATCCATTGGAATAGCCATGCTTGGAAACCCCCAGGTAAAGCAGCAGGCACGGCTCTGTAATATAGGGAATATTCAGGTCCAACATTACTAAAACCTTGCCCATGTATTTGGCTACAAGTTACTAAGATTAATAAATTTAATGATTTAATTTTTTTAAATTCACAACCCACCCTGCTAGGGCAGTTTTGAAGCAGACAGAGCATTCCCTGACCTCTCACATCTCCCAGGACAGCCGCCCTTGCATAAAAGCTGACCTGGGTGTCTCACCTTCGGGACCTGAGGCTTCCAGAACACTAAACCCAGGGGATGTGCAGCTGCTCCAGTGATGAGGAATGCCTGACTTCCTCCCCTCTGCAGGTTCTGTTCCTGGATGAGCCGACAGCTGGGTTGGATCCTCTCTCCAGGCACCAGGTGTGGAGCCTCCTGAGGGAGCACCGGGCGGGACGGGTGATCCTGTTCAGCACCCAGTTCATGGACGAGGCCGATATCCTGGCAGGTGGGCACAGGCTCAGCCTGGGGCACCTCTGCAGGACAGCCCTGGAGCAGAAAGCCAGCTGCCAAAAAAAAGTTTGGAGCCACTGCTCTGCGCTATGAATCCCTTTGGCTTTTCCTCCCTTCAGACCGCAAGGCTTTTATCTCGCACGGGAGGCTGAAGTGCGTTGGTTCCTCGCTGTACCTGAAGAAAAAATGGGGGATTTGTTATCATTTAAGGTACCTACTTCAGCTCCAGGACCTGATATCTTGGGGGACACCAGAATTAATGCAAATGGTAGAGCAGGTGTCATCAAAACAAATTAACTGAATTAATAGTCAGTTAAATTAACTGAAACAGCACTTTACCTCAGAGTAGGGAATGAATGAAGTATTCTGGAGTTTTCTTTTATGCATCCTAGCAAATAATAGGGTGGCTGTTGTTTTTGGTGGTTTTCCAAAACCAAGCATCTGTGTTTTCCTCAATCCAACAGGATCCATGTCAGTGAGTCCTGTGACTTGGAGAACGTGACGTCCCAAGTGAAGCGATACATCCCCAATGCCACGTTCTCGGGACACAGTCAGTACGAGCTGAGATACAAACTGCCATTAGGAAATGTGAATAAATTCCCAGGTAGTGTATACTAAAATAACTGAGAATCATCCATAGAGAAAAAAAATAATCACAACTGTGGGGAAAGCAAAACAAAAAGGGAGATTTTCCACAGGGGTCACATCAGGACTTCAAAACTGTTGCATTTTGGGTTTTCTGCACAGTTTTATCTTCCGTGTGTTTGTGATCAAACTGTGCAATAAGTGCTTTTCCACCGCTTGTAATGGCAAACCCAGCAGGCTAAACTGTGTTACTGAGAGTTCAGTTTTCTTGCTGTTAAACGAAAAGACTCAGCTGAACCAAAGTGGTTCTGGAGACACGTGCTCATGCACCTGTTTTACCTCTGTCCTGCAGATCTGTTCAGTGCCCTGGACAGCTGCTCTGAGCAGGGCATCATCAATTATGGGGTCAGCATGACGACCCTGGAGGATGTCTTCCTGAAACTGGAGGGAGAAGACGCGGCGGACCGAGAAGGTACAGCCGAGGCTGTGAATGTACAACCCTCAGCCAAAGAGATCAGCTCCTCTGAGATAACCCCTGCACAGGCCTCCAAGGGTGGCTCTTAAATTTCCATGAATCACCACACAGAGGCATAAATGTGCCCCTGGGGACTCTCTGCAGGTGAGCACGTCCTCGAGGATGAGTCAGGGCCGCAAGGCTCCGACGAGACCAAGCCGGGCTCCCTCCTGCTCTCGGATGCTGGGAAGGTGACAGTGGATGGCCTGGCCCTCTGGAGGCAGCAGGTCTCTGCCATGGCATGGGTGCACTTCTTAAAGCTCAAGAGTTCGGTGAAAAACCTGCGGTCGATGTAAGTACCACAGTGAGTCTCCCTCGGGGGTCTGGAACTGGACACGACCACGCCTGGGGATCCAATTTCCACACCCCTGTTCTGATGGAGCTTGGATTAACTGGTGTCAGGTCTTGGATATGAATGATCTGGGTAATCTGCACTCAGAGGAGAGGAAAGCTTCTTCCTTTTCCACTGCCAGTAACACAAAATCTCCCTTTTGAGCACTTCATTTCTGTATGAATAATTTATGTAAGAGAAATCCATTTTCTTCCTGAAGAAAAGAACCATTCAGAAACACTTGTATTTCAGATGGAGGAGGAGGTTTCAAAACAAGCTAGTGTGTACAGAGAGTATCTTCAGACTTCCTCTACAATTTTTTTAAACTTCTCTAGTGTTGCCAGTGCCTGATTTGGCTCCGTTGGTGTTCAAGCTGTCATTTCCTGGTGGAGCACAAGAAACAAAAGGAAGATGCTCATTTATTAAAAGCTTGTATCTAAAGGAAGTTTGAAAGGCATTTCATGGCCCTAAAAATTTGAGCACTCCAGATCTGAGGTACTCTCCCTGATAAATTTTGAGTATCTTGGTGAATAATTAAGGTGTGAGACTTCTGGAAATAAAATTCTCCTCTCTGGTGACCAGTGTCAGGACCCAAGGGAATGGCTGGAGCTGTGTCAGGGCAGGGTCAGGTTGGATCTCAGGGAAAGGTTCTTCCCCCAGAGGGTGGTTGGCACTGACCAGGCTCCCCAGGGCAGTGGGCACAGCCCCAAGGCTGCCAGAGCTCCAGGAGGGTTTGGACAACGCTCTGAGGGACAGGGTGGGATTGTTGGGGTGTCTGTGCAGGGTCAGGAGTTGGATTCCATGGTTATTGTGGTTATCCCATGGTTAGTCCAACTCAGGTTATTCTGTGATTCTATGATTTTTACCAGAAAGAGTTTTGGGTAACCTGAATATCAAACACACCATTTCCAACACGCAAATGCATTTCTGCTGAACATCTGGTTTCAGAGTGTTTGTTCATCTCTTTCTTAATGTAGTTTGCTGCTCTATGTGGTTTTTCTGCTTCCTCTGGTTTTGCAACTGTCCCTGGTTGCTGCCTGGCAGAGTGTGAGTGTCTGGGAGCTCTCGTCCACACGGTACTTCCTGCCCCTGGGGAAGAAATCCCACCTGGAGACAACCACCCTCCTGGTCCACAACAACACAGGTGAGCCTTTCCTCATCCTTCCCTGTTCTGGGGCTTCTTCTTATTCCAAAGGAAGACACCTGACAGAGCAGTTGGTTGCAGGGTGTAGGGGATCTAAGGAGGGTTGAAGGTTCTCGTGGCAGAAGAGCAGGGGAATTGTCTTTGAAGGGTTGTGAAGGAAACCCTCAGCATCTGGTGAGGTCCTGCTGCAACATGTGAAAAGAGTCAGAGGCTCTTCTGTTTTTCAGTGTTATGATTGCTCTGCTTTTGGCCTTTCACACCAGGCACAGGCATTGACAGCTTCGTCCACGCGCTCCAGAGCCAGGACCTTACAGTGGAAATGACGAGCGAGGACAATATCACAGAGGAACTGAAACACAATGGGGCTATAAAAGTGTCTCGTAAAGGTCAGGTGAGGATTTGCCTTCCCTCCCTCCGGTTCCTTCCCAACAGCTGAATAATTAGTTCTCCCTGAGGGATGACCCTGTTGACTAAGGCCCACAGGTACAAAGATTAGAAAGTGTTCTAAGCAGTAAACCACATGTTAGAGGAGACTTTATCTCCCTCACCCTCCACCTCAAAATTTACATTTTTTAAGCACAGACTTCCAACACCTCATAACTCGTTTTTTAGCGAACAAGGGCATAAACAAGATTATTCCAGGCCTGGATTCTCCCCGTGTGCTCCTTTTCCACTGCTTCCCTGCAGATGAGAAAAGCCAGGAGTTTTCATCTTGTTTCCTTGCTCTTTGAAGAGCTACAGGTTCACCGTTCTGTGCCACTTGGAGGCCGTGAACTGCTTCCCTGTGCTGGTGAACGTCATCAGCAACGCCCTGCTGAGAACCCTCAACTCCACGGGGCACATCCGCATCTGGAGCCACCCCTTTTTCCATGTAAGTCAAGCCAGAAGGCGTCAGAGAGCAGTTTAAGGTCTCAGTAAACCCTCAGGTTTTAACAGGGAGCTGTGCAGGGCTGCCTGTGCCTGTAAACCCACTGTCCTCACTCGTGGCTGTGGAGCCTTTGACATCAGGAAAACCAAAGCTCATTTTCCCCTTGTGGGTCTCGAGGGCTGCTGGTCAGAGAGAGTGGCTGGGAGGGCTTCTCCAGGACACTCCTTATTCTCTACATCACATTTTTCAAGCTGTGGCTCATCCCAAGTCTGGGATGGAGGAGTAGGACCTGCACCACCCATCTCTCCTCACCAGGGGCAAGCGCTTTGCAGGGCTATGGTTTGGGAAAACCTTCCTCCTGCCACTATCTGGCTTCAAATCCCACTTTTTGTTCACAGTGCCCTGCAATCGATGGGAAATGCAGTAAGATGAATGGCTGCATTACATTGCAGACCATTTTCTACAAATGCTTTGTTCTTCTCTTTTCAGCTCAACAATCCACGGTACTGGGATTATTTTCTTTCATTTTACATCGTTTATATGCTGTTGTTATTCCCTGGTTTTCCTCCTCACTTTGCAATGGGCTACATGCAGGACTACAAGGTAAATTCCTTGAAAAGGAGCGGATCTGGGGTGGGCAGAAGGGGCTGCAACTGCACTGCCACAAGGATGATTGAATGTAGAAGCAGAGCATCATTCAGGCTGGAGTAGGATCATAGAATCACTTAGGTTAGAATTGAATCATAGAATCAGTTAGGTTGGAGTAGAATCACAAAATAATTCAGGTTGGAATAGAAGCACAGAGTCATTTAGGTTGACTCCAAGGCCATTGAGTCCAACCATACGATGGGCAGCTTTGAAGTGTTTTGATCTGTGTTGCCATGAGCAGCTTCACAGCCAGCACAAAGTGTGAAAAGACAAAAAGTGGTCGAATTTTATTCGATTTTTATTCCTGGAGCCACTCCCATGGGTGCAGTTGGCCAACCAGGCACTGACAGCAAACTCCCCCTCTTGCATTGTGCCCTCCCAGGTGGGAGCTCGTGACCAGCTGAGGATCTCGGGGCTCTTCCCCTCGGCCTACTGGTGTGGCCAGGCACTGGTGGACATCCCACTGTGCTGGAT
Source organism: Lophotriccus pileatus (assembly GCA_035583135.1). Classification (NCBI taxonomy): domain Eukaryota; kingdom Metazoa; phylum Chordata; class Aves; order Passeriformes; family Tyrannidae; genus Lophotriccus; species Lophotriccus pileatus. The sequence goes on from JAWWES010000042.1 coordinate 2,280,534, forward strand.
CCTGCTCTTCTCCATGTTTGGGCTCCAGTTAGCCATGAGCAGCAGGATTCCTGGGACCATCAGCACCTTCTCACTGGTACGTCCCATTCTGGTGATTGCTGGTTCCCTGGGAGGGATTGAGGGAATACCTGGAGCAGGTGTAGGGGCTGAGACACTGTGGGGGCAGATGGTGCTGCAGCACCTCTGGGTCCCCTTACTGACTTCCTATCATTTGGGTTTCTCCAGCTGGAAATAAAAGACAGTAAGTCTTGCCTTGATATACCCCTTTTACACCTCGCAGTGAAACTGGGGTAATTATTTAATGACCTTAATATATGATCATTTACACCGAGCCCCATTGCTGTGTATGGGTTTCTGATGGTTTAGGTCACCCCATTTTCTCCAGTGAAAGCCTTTTTTTTTTCCTGCAGGTCGCAGGGATGTTGGGTTATGGGATGTCCCTTGTTCTCTTGGTCTACTTGATCTCCTTCAGCTCTCGCAAAGGATGGAACTGTGACCTTTGGTCTTTTATCCTGATAGTGGTGAGCACGTGCTTGGATAATGCACTGCAGGCTTTACAGAAGGGCATCTTGAGGTGGAAACACCAAGCATAGATGTGGGGCATAAATATGGGTGTGTGTTTTGCAGCAGCCAATTCTGTATTAAATTTGTGCCGCCGTGTTCTGTTCCCACAACCCTGCTGTGACGTGGGGAAATACTTGGATCTACCTTGAGCTAGACCCTGGTGCAGGAACGGAGGCAAAAAGAGGGTTTTTATCACTCTGCTAAACCCCTCCCATCCAAGAGAAGTAAGGTGTTGAGATAGCAGCCATCAGGTTAGTCACAGATCACCCAAGCCTGGAAGGAGACGGATTATTTGGCAAGAATTGGAATGGGAATGAACAGAATGGGATCCCATGCTTCATTCTTCTGCCTGAAGCAGCCCTGTGTCTGGGAAGAAGTCTCTCCAGCTGGCCCAAACCAGCAGCCTGCCCCAGGCAGAGACAGCTGAGGACCTTCTGAACCATCACTCTTTCTCATCTTTATGTATTTCGTTCATTTTTATAAATTCAACAGGGAATTGCAAAGCTAGACCCGCACAATTTTAAAGACCAGTGAGTTTAACCCTTCCCACCAGCTGAGTTACCCTCTTGTTTTGTTTTCAGGTGTGCTTTATCTCTCTTTTAATCGGCAGAGTCATGGATATTGTAGCCGACCCTCGGAACTCCCTCTACATTATGTCTCTCTTGATTCCCGTGTACCCACTGCTGGGGTCGGTGATCTACCAGGTGAGTGGTGCTGCTGGGCAAGGAGAGGCATAAAAGCACAACTGTGGGCCCGTGTGAGCAAAGTCTGGGGAGGTTCAGTCTGGGTGGGATTTCCCAAAATGGACTGAATCCATTGTTAAAAAACCTTTTCAGATCAGGTCTCGTTTTTCCAGCTGTTCATTAAGGGCTGGGGGATCCCTCTCAGGCTGCAGATACTGAAGAATTATGGGTTTCACTGTGTATTTTTTTTGTTCTTACAGGTTTTCATGGAAGGCTTTGTCATGGATTCTGGAAACGATGTACTAGTCACTGTCTTTGCAGTAAGAAAACATTGAACATCACTTTTGTATAAGAATGTGGGTCTCCTTTACCCCCTCCCCCAGGTTATGAGGAAGCAGGAAAAACCCTGAGCTCATCTCATTCAGGATCTGGGTGGGTCTGGGTGACAGGTCACCCCCTATGCTAAAATAACCTCACACCTTTGAAACGGGAAAGGGAAAAGGGAATAAACCCAGATCACTGACTGCTGCCCTGTTATTCTGTGAACTGGGGCTTTTCCCTGCCCTTAGTATTTTCTGCAGTGTTGATAAGTGATAATAGAGTTCACAGCCTTGAGGACCACCCTGAGTTTAGATGGTAATGAACTTCATTTTCACACACTGTGCTTTCCCCACATATTTTGTAACACTGCCACCACCTCAGTGCCAGCTGTAGTAGGAGGGAAGGCAAGGCTGCTAATGTGACAACCTCTTTTCTTTCAGCCCTATGTCCATTCTGTGGTTTTCATTTTTCTCCTTCGCTATTTGGAGTTAAAATATGGAAGAGCAGTTCTGAGAAAGGACCCGATATTTAGGTTTGTATAAACACACACACCCCACAGGCAAATGTGGAACCTGAACTCCTTGAAGACATCATTGCCCTTGTGTCCTTATTTTTAAATAGTGGGGTTTTTTTTAAATACTGATGATTTTTTAATGACTAAAATAGCCCCTTAAATACCACGATGTTGTGATAATATAAAACAGCTCTCAAGCTTGTAAGTACCTCCACATGATGTTGTCTGTGTTCTGGGATGTGCCAGCTTGGTTCTTTGTACAACACAGGAAGATTATAAATATTTTAATAATAATAATAATAATAATAATAATAATAATAATAATAATAATAATAATAATAATAGTAATAAAATAAATAATTAAAAAGTACAAGGAACACTGAATCAGAGGGACCTTCACTCTTGGTCTCTCCAAAATGCACTGGGGGAGAAAAAAGATAAGGAACAAAATCCTAAGACAAATCTGATGGGGGTTTTCAGGATTTCCCCAAGAACAGAAAGCAGGCACCAGCACCCCAAGGAGCTGGAAGAGGAAGATGAAGATGTTAAAGCTGAAAGAGAAGCAGTGAAAAATGCCATAGCAGCTCCGAGCCAGGACGAGGTACAACTGAGCGCTGTCCTTCTTGTTTTGTTTTATTTTATACCTGGTGAAACACAAACCACTAGCTGAAAATTACAGCAGGTCAGTGCTCTGGCTGCATTGTTCTCACTGGGAAAATAAAACTCCCAAAAGTGCAGTGTGGGTTCCATCAGGGTGGAGGAGAAAGCTGTTAAGGGGAACATGGACAATAAACTACCCTGTGACACCTCAAATTCCTGGTGAACTAGTAAGATCTTTATAACGTTTTCTGCATTTTTAATGGAAAAATAAAGTATTAATGATATCCAAGATAATAAACTGATCTTGCTTCTTCCTCTTCTCCTGCAGAAATCAGTCATTATAGTCAGCAATCTGTGCAAGGAATACAAAATAAAGCAAGCTGGCTCTGTTTTTAAGAAGAAGAAGAAAACGGCCACCAAGAATGTTTCCTTCTGTGTTAAAAAAGGTAAGAACTGGCACTGTTCTCCTAGACCTGTTTTGATCACACCCAGAGAGTTAATTCTCTGCAGATTCTCAGTTATCTGAGCAAGGACATAAAGGTCAAATGTATTTGCTCAGTCATTAAGGCTTGTTTGGTGTGGGGTTGATGTTGTTAATGAACCATGTGATGGGGGTCCATCCTATTAGTTACCTTTGACTACCCATTATCTAAAATAATGTAGATCCTGGAGAGAGGGTCCCCTTTAGCAGTGCCTTCTGGGATCAAAGCTCAGACTCACAGCATCAGCTAGAGTTGGAATGTTGTGGGCTCTCAGAGCATGTATTGTATAAAATAAAACAAACCATTTTATTTTATATGATCTTTGATATTATATTCTGTCTTTATATTTTTTCTCTTGGGGGACTGTGATGTATTTCTTGGATGGAGAGTATTCTTGAGAAATTACGTGTGATTGGTTCCAGGGGAAGTATTAGGACTTCTGGGGCCCAACGGAGCTGGTAAAAGCACAGCAATCAAAATGATTACTGGAGAGACAACCCTGACTGCTGGGCAGGTAGGAGACAGCTGGAGAAAAAGGGATGGATGCATGACAGAAGAGAAAAGCTTGCACCTAAGCTAAGCTGTAGCTTCTGTCATAGTGATCAAGGTTTTAACTTCGTGCTACTAAATTAAATAACGGATAAGTAGAAAACATTGCGAGCTGCTTGTAACTTTGACAAGTGGTTCATTTAACTCCGATTGGCCACGTTTATACTTTAGAACCATGCAAATGAAGGTTGTGAAATCACTCCTTGAGCTCTGGGGGTTTCCTCCCCCCAAAGCCCAGTGAAGCCCACCGCCCCGAACACGCCCTTGTGCTGGGTGAGAGGAAAACCACCCCCCGCCCTGGTTGTGCAGGTGCTGATGAAGAGGGGAGGTGGAGCAGCCCCCCAGGACCACGGGCCCGCCTTCCTGGGGTACTGCCCTCAGGAGAACCCGCTCTGGCTGGACCTCACCGTGCACGAGCACCTGCGGGTCTACGCGGCCGTGAAGGGGCTGCCCAAGGGGGACGCGGCGGTCGCCGTCACCAGGTACCGAGGGGGGGCCCCCAGCGCCTCGCCCCCCAAAGGGGAGGGCACCAAAAGGGTCAAAACTCACCGTGAGCCGCAGGAAACCTTGAAAGAAACTCACGAAACGCGGCTGCAAAAGTGCTTTTGCGCCGAAAGCCGCGATTGAGCAGGTTAAGAAAACCTCCAGTTTTCCCGAGTGCGTTTAGAGGGGATATTTTTTTCTTTAAATTTACCACTGATGTCCTTTTAGGGGATGTTATCTTTTAGGTGTGTTATCTGCAGGCAGATTTCTAAAATCTTTAATGCTACAGTTTGGCACAACAAGAAAGGGTTTTAAGTGCTGCCTGCTCAGCTGACTCTGGCAAGGTGGAATGGATTTATAATGCTCTTGACACTAATGATGGGTTTAGAAAAGAGCTTGTGGCTTATTCAGTACACTTTGCTTCAAATATTCACTTACATTTTAATAACACAATAAATGTTTAATGAAAACAAGCAGGAGTCAAGAGCAAGGGGGAGAAAGTTCCTTTTCCTTGTCATTTTGGGAGTCCTTGATGAGCTATTGATTCGGAATAACAAAAATGTTTGGTTTTTTTTTTTCCACTTGCTCCCTTTCCCCCACAGGATAGTGAATGCTCTGCAGCTTCAAGACTACTTGAAAAAAAAAGCCAGAAAATTATCTGCTGGGATAACCAGAAAGGTGGGGTTTGCTTTACCTGTAATGGGAACTGCAATGCTCACAGCACAGATTAAAAACCTCCTTGGTGAGGAGGGAGGGACCTGCCTGTGCTCTGAGCTACCTGGGAGGGCATCATGTGGCTTCCCATGGCGGGGTGATGGGAATAAGCCTTTTCCAAAACAGCATTTCTCATAAATCAGAACCTCAATTTCCAAAAAATCAGGCAAATTGTAGAGTGCCAAGGACTGTAAAAGCTTTGACTGAGCCCCTTTCCCTGCCCTAGCTGTGTGTGGCGATGTGTATGCTGGGCAACCCCTCCGTCCTGCTGCTGGACGAGCCCTCCACGGGCATGGACCCCAACGGGCAGCGCTGTGTCTGGTGAGTGGGAACTCAGGCATTGTGCCACCCCAGCAGTAAAGGGGTGGGAAAGCAAAAAGCAGATGCCTAATTTTAGGTAAAGAGTGTTTTACCCCCTCCGCCATTGGTGTTGCTCAGCACGTGCCGACGGTTTTATTGGAAACTCCATGTTCTTGGCTCTCTCCAGATCAACCACGGGCAAGGAGAGAGAAGAACCATTTTACCTTCATCCCTTTTGCAGACTTTAGGGCAGTCATGTACGGGATGGTCATTATTTCATTATTTCAAAGTACTACCCTGTGCTCATCAGTCTAAACTTGCTGTATGTTAAGATTATACACCCGTTTTAGGGGAGAGGCATTTGGAGGGACAAAAGTACAGGGAAGAGTGTCTGATATTTCTAGGGAGTGTTAGACTTTCTCTTTTATCTTTTTTCCCCTCTGATCCTCAGGAAGACGATCCGTGATGCCCTGAAAACCAAGGAGTCAGGAGCCATCCTCACCACGCACTACATGGAGGAGGCGGAGGCCGTGTGTGATCGTGTGGCCATCCTGGTGTCTGGGCAGCTGAGGTGGGTGACAGCACAGCCAGCACGTGGCTGAGCTGGGAAACCATCCATGTTCCTCCTCTGGCCTCACCTGCCCCACCCCATCACCGTGGGCTTTATGGAGCGCTCCCCATGGTTTCCCCAAACGTACCGCTTGGGAAGGAGCGGGCAGTGGGGTTGCAAAGGTTTCACACCAACTTCTCTTCTTGTTCCTCCCTCCCTCCCTCCCTCCCCATGCAGGTGCATTGGCTCCATTCAGTACCTGAAGAACAAGTTTGGCAAAGGGTATCTGCTGGAAATCAAGGTCAAGGATCCAGAGCACACAGATCTTCTCCACACGGAGATTTTGAAGATTTTCCCAAGTGCAGCCCGTCAGGAGCGGTAACTAAAAAATATGGGATGAACAGTGGTTCCAACACTGCCTCATCCCTAAAAACATGCCCAGTGTGATGGTCAGACACAGGATGCCGGGTGGAGAAGGATGAACAGCTCAGAGTCCCACTATGGAGACCTGATTTGATAAAGTCCCCAAATCCAACCCTGCTGTGATACCAGCAGCAAAACATCCAAACATCCATAAAGTTTCTATCCCAGAACCTTATTACAGAGCAAGAATCACCTTTCCTTCTTTTTCTTTGAAGGTTCCCCTCTTTGCTTGTCTACAAGGTCCCAATGGAAGATGCACTGCCCCTGTCTCAGTCTTTTTCCAAGCTAGAGGAAGGTAAGAGCAAAACAGGGCGACCTTTTGAAAAGGTGGAACACAGACTGCTGATTTTTGACTCTCTTCCCATTTCTCCACAGCCAAACGAAGCTGCAACCTCGAGGAGTACAGCTTCTCCTTGAATACTTTGACTCAGGCAGGTGATTTCAGGGCTAGCTGTGCTCTGAGAAGGAGCAAAGGCTGCAGTGAAAGCTGGGCTGGTGCAGTGGCAGCTCCACCAAAAAACTGCCTGAGGGTGCTGGTGGGGGGGATCCTCAGCTGGGAAAGTGGTGATGAATGGTTTGGGTTTTTTACTGCTGGGATTTTCCATGGTGGGAAAAAGTGTGGGTGAAGTCTCAGACTCCACTCGCCCGAGACAGGCACACGTCACACCCCAGGGATGGATGCCCTTTGTAGGTACCCATGCCCACTTTCTCCAGTTTCTTTGGAAGCAGCAGGTTATTGCTGCTTGTACAGGGCTGGTGGCAGAGATGAGGAATGTTTATGTTAATTAATTGGTGGGTAAAACCTACTGTGTGGATCTACCTATGGGCAGGTGGTTCCTCTCGGCAGGTTATACCAGAGAACATGTTGAGTCTCAGCTGCCAAGGCACCTGCCTTCCACATGCCTCTCACAGGGGCTGCAGAGCTGTAAAGGAACATCACAGCATCTTGTGAAAGCCAGGAAGGTCATCTGAGCTTTATCTTGCACGTTTCAGGTGTTTTTGGAACTCTCCCGAGAGCAGGAAAAGGATAATTTTGATCTGACTTTGGACGGGACTTTCGAATGGAAACAGCTTCAGCAGGAGGAGTGTTGAAGGCCCAAGATGCTCATTTATGCATTACTCAGTATTAACCAAATGCACATATTTACTGCCTCTATCAGTGTATCACAGAGAGGGGGAACAGGCTCTGCCTTTCCAGTGACCAGCAGCTGAGGGCTTCTCTCCAAAGGAGAAGACATTCCACCTGGACTCTGCAGGTGTCTAAGGCCCATCCCAAGCTGCACTTCCAAAGGGTGGTTGATGAAATAGTGCCTGACTGGTGAGAGCTCTTGCCAGGCAGAGCAGGCTGCAGCCCAGGGTTTGCAGAAAGAAGGGTCATGACCCGTCTCTGGGGATGGAGTCTCTCTGGATCTGGGGGCATCAGGGAATCCCGACACGCTGCTGACCTTCTGGGCTCCTCCCCCACCGGTGTCTGGGACTATTTGCCTATGACATGTTCAAATACATCTTATTGAAATTTGCACTCTATTTTTATACCCTTCCAATAAATGTCTCTATAGAAACTGCAGTTACATCCTCATCTGTCATCACTGCTGGGGACCACCAGGAACAGCTCAGACTCCTTCCCCTGGCCATGGAGGTGCTGCAGAGGGCTCGGGGTGGTGGCCAGGTGGTTGTATTTCATCATGCTGAACTATCTTTGGCAGCCTGGCTTGTCAAGTGCTCTCCCCTGCCCTCTCTCCATGCTTGGGCAAGTGACTGTCAGTCCTTCCCCTGGAAATCACCCTCGGCTCTGCAGCCTGGAGAAGATTCCAGGCATATCTTAGAGCCCCTCAGTAGCTAAAGGGTCTACAAGAGAGCTGGAGAGGGATTTTTTACAGGGGCATGTGGTGATAGGACAAGGAGGAATGACTTCACACTGACAGGGGGCAGGGTTACATCAGATATTAGGAATCAATTTTTTACGATGAGGGTGGTGAGACCCTGGCACAGGTTGTCCAGAGAAGCTGTGGGTGCCCCATCCCTTGGAATATTGAAGGCCAGGTTGGATGGGGCTTGGAGCAACCTGGGATAGTGGAGAATGGGCTTGCTCACTGCAAAGGGGTTGGACTAGATGACCCTTAACAGTCCCTTTCAACCCCAACCTCTGACTGTGATTTCCCTGCTGTTATCCCTGTGCCCAAATCATTTGCAAAGGTTAAAACTCTCACAGGAAAATATTGATTCCAGTTCTCCTCACACAATCCCGGTGGTGGCTGTGTTGCAATCACTGCTTGTGTATGTTCCCCACTCAGCTTCAAAACATATTTTGGCAGTTGGAGGACACACATTTCGAGAGATCCTGGCTATTTCCATCCTGGTTGCACAACAGCTCCCTTTCTGCTCCTCACCCCTGAGAAACGGGTAAGTGAAGTCACCAAACGTTTTTGTCACCTGTTCATAGACTCAGCTCCAAGAAGTGGGAATTCTGTGCAGGGCAAAAGTTTTATTTAGTGCCCTGGGGATATCAGCAGTGCTGAGGAACCAAAGCCACGAGCCTCCTGAGATAAATACAGTTTATATGATCCATTACTAAATTCTGACAGCGCTTGGACAGTTGTGTCTTCCAAGGAACTGCCACCAACACACTCCACCCTCCACCTCCACAGGTTTGACTGACTATTCCCCATGATACTTGACATTTTCCATTGCAGAGGAAGATGAAGCAGCAGAGCTTGTTCCATCACCTCCTGTACAGGGAGGAGAAGGAAAAAGACCCACAGAGAGTTCCCAGAGCGGAGCTGGTTGGAGCTGGGGCTTTGCATCAGCCTGGAGGGAAGGGGGACAGGGCTTGTGGCATTGCCAGCACACACAGTGGAGATTTCCATGTCCTGGCCCGTGGCCAGTGCTTGGAGAAAGGGGTTCTGTCACCAGCACAAAGCAGAGCTTAGCTGGCAAGGGGGAATGAACAAAAGTTCTCAAAAAGTTCACGAGGACTTAGCTTTTCCACTGGAAAGAAGAAAAAAAAAAAGAAAGAAAGCAAAAAGAACAACAGAGAGATTTCCTGGAAATGCACTGACTTACTGAATATTCCCTTCGGAGTTTGCCTCCACCCCTCTCCCTTCCCCTGCCCGGAGCTGAAGGGCTGCAGGAGGAAAACCATCCCCAGCAGTTGCTCTACCTGCTCTGGGTTTGCAGGGGCTGACAGCATCACCTCCAGCACAAAACCAGCCCCAGAACTGCCCTGACAGCCTGGTTACTGTCCTTGTTTTGCAGCACAGCACGAGCCCCCCGTGCCCTTTGCCGCTGAACCCGGAGCGGCTGAGCCAGAGGGTGTATCCATCGTCCAGCACGGGGTGGGTGAGGCAGCTCCTGCTGCAGATGCCACACGTTCCCCACAGCAACTCAGGCAATAACTTAATCTTATTAACAGGAAGATTGTTATTTATTAGATCTCATAATGCCCCCTTTATGCAGCAGAGCAACCAAGCACACAAAGGGCCATTCAGCAGCCGCCTCCGGCTCTGATCCAGCAGCACCACATCCCAAACAGGCAAGGAGCAGCCCAAACCTGACAGGTTACTGGGACAAACAAGGCCAGATGGGAGTTTTTGAGTGCTGGGGACCAGGGGAGCAAGGCACGTGTGTGCTCAAGGTTTGGGAGCTTGGGTCACCCCAAGATTTGGGGAGCAAAGTGGTATCTGGAGGACAGTCCGCAGGTTTGGACAGGAATGGCTTTCCAGGTCTCCTCAAAGCTGTGACAGAGATGGGCATTGTCTAGTTCAAAGGCTGATTAAGCAACTCCCCTTAAGTGCAAGTAAGTAAAACCAGCAAAAAGTGGTATTTCTGAGAATTCCAGGGAACTTCACAAGAAGCAGTGACACAGCTTCTGTGAGACGCTTCTGCAGGGTGGGCTGAGGGCAAAGCTGAGAGATGTCAAGCAAAGGGCTGATGTCCTGCACAGGAAGCCCAGAGCAGGGCTGTGAGATGGTGTCCTGCCTGCAGACACCCTGTGGGGTGAAGGAAACATCCCCCTTCCCCTGTGCAGCTCCTCACAGCCCCTCCTGTACCCCCCTCCCAGCGGCACTGCCACGGCCTCTTGTGCCTCCTCTGGGCAGGCACCTCCAGATCTTGGAGCTTGGCTGGACAAAAAAGCATCCTTTTTTTTTTTCAGAGCAACCCAGGAGACAGGACCAGCATCAAAGAGAAAGTTATTTGTGTGTGTTCTGGAAGGAAAGGCACCATGAATATGGAGTGTCCCCTGCCAGGTTGGCAATGAGCATCTCCAGCCAGGCTTCAAGAGGCTTCATCACAGTGCACACAGCTCCACTGGCCATGCGTGGCTGTCCCAGAGCAGAGCCAGATGTTCTTCAAGCAGAAGAAATGAGGCAAGGCAGATGCTGGCAACCTCGACAGCACAGGAATCCAACTCTCTTTTTTCCATTCACTTGGGAGGAAATCAGAGTTGGATCCCATCCCCGCGCGTGGAGGGGTGAGCAGGGGGTATCAGCTCCTCAGCTGGGACCCAGCACAGCACTGGAGCACCAGGATGTTGTAACAAGCATCTCCCAGCATTTAATTTTTAAGGCATTTCAGCCTGAGTGACTGGGCATGGGAAAGCTCAGAGAGGAGAGAGGTTTTTTTGTCTTGCACTGGTGCTTCCTGACTCGACTCAGCACCTCAGAACCCTTTTGAGGCTTTCAGCTCAAAATATTCTCCTTAGCAGCAGATGGATAAAATATCAGGCAAGAAGACGATGTGTGGCTGTGACAGCAGCCAAACCCAACAAAATGTTTGCTTCAAAGCAGGAAGAGGGATAGCGTGTCCAGCTGGAAAAAGCAGGAAATGGTTTTTAAAAGAGTGAAAGAAGGGGACAGAGAAGGAGATGATTGTGTAAGACATGATGTTTCAATTAGAACAGGCCTGAATGATAACAGAAGTTCATGAACTCGTGTTCTAGGCAAAAGGAAGGTGTTTGATCTGTTCCTGTGTTTCTTCATTCTGCCACAGACATCAGATGGTGTTTTATGGACAGGTAAATGGATGCAGCTGTAGGAAATTATAATGCCTACAAATAGTCAGCTCTTGGAGCCTGGCCCTTGCTTTGGGCCACTTCTTTCATTCTATCTATCTATCTATCTATCTATCTATCTATCTATCTATCTATCTATCATCTATCTATCTATCCCTCTATCTACCTACCAGTCTTTCTGTTTTATCTTTTTCTGTCTTCTTCTGTGCCCCAAAGCCTTGAGAGCCAGGAGCCAGCCCAGCCATCAGCTCCTCCAACCACAAAATTTTTACCCACCACCAGCTGACCCAGACCCCAGTGGGATCCCACCCATCAGGTCTCTGTGGGAGGGATGGACAGCACCAACCCAGCAGCTGGAGCACAGCTGGGAAGGGAGGTTGGTGTTGTCAGGACTGAGCTGTAAATTGTCTTTTTTTTTAATAGGTTTCTTCAGCTATTTCAGTACTGTGGCCACAGATGAACTAAGAGGCAGAGTCTGCACTGGGCTACAGGAAATATTTCATATGTTCCAAATCCCAGCAAACACTAATTAATTAATTAAGTAATTAATTAAAGCAGGTGCCACAGGATGAGGGGAGGATTTGGGGCAGTGCCCATCCTCACCTTAGGCAGCTGAGAACACCTCCTTGCTGGCAGTGGCTGCTGGCATGGACTGCAGCTTCCTCCACCCACAGACCTCAGTTTTCTTTGGCCTCATTGTGAGAAATTCATTTCATGTTCTACATGCAAATCCTCCAAAGGGTTCTCAGGATGCTAAGCAGGAATTCAGAAAGAACAACAAAAAGAGGTAAGAGGGGATTTTTTTGTTGTTGGTTTGTTGGGTTTTTTTTTTTTTTGCTGTAATTTGAAAAATAACTGGCCTTGAAACTGCTGTTTGTTTCCCTCTGAAGACAGGACAGAAGCCTCCTGCCAACCTCATGTCACAGGCCTACACCACATTTCACAGGGGGGTCTGTGATTGCCTCTCACGAGGGACTGAGGAGGAAAAACGGGCTCCAGTGAGTAAATTATTGCACAACATCTCCTACATCTGATTTCTTGCATTTGCAGAACACCCATCCCTGTCCTGGAGCTTTCCTGGAAGATGCTGCAGCAACTACAGGCAAAACAGATGGGGAGTCTGAGTGGGAGGGATGGAAAGCAGCAGCTCCTTGTCCCCCTGGACACCCTCACAGGGGTGTCCTGCACCAACCCCTCCAGCCTGAGATGGGAGGGCAGGACATGAAGTCACTGCATCCAAGAGGAAAGCTAAAAGTTGAGCTGGATTTGGAGCAGGGAATGAGGGCACCGGAGGGAAGGGAACAGGAGTCAGTGCAGAAGTGACACAGGCGTGGGTGTCCCGACAGCTGCGTGCTCTCAAAGCAGGGCTCGTTTTTGCCTCCTCTCCAAATCAAACGCGATGTTTGTGCCTCTATTTTTTTTATTTGGTCCGTTTGTGTTCCGTGCGCGAGGGTTTTGCACAAGGGGCTTTCCGAGAAAGAAAGACGCGAGGCTTTCCTCCTCTTTCCTGGAACCGATGAACCACGTCGGGTTTTGGGGAGTGCCGGGATGCGGGTCCAGCCAGGGATGCGGGACCCGGCGCGACATCCCCGCTCGAGCTGTGCCACCTCCTGGTGACACCGGGCGGTGCACGGGCCGAGCATCCGAGCATCCCTTCCCAAAAAAACCGGCCACCTCGCAGGTTTGCATCTCCAGGGTTGTTTGGGGGTTGGTTTGTGGGTTTTTTTGCTCAGATCTTACGAGCCGGACCCTTGTTCTGCGGCTCAGCCCTGCCGTCCAAAGGCTTGGGATCCACGCCGAGGATTCAGGGATGGAAGGAGGAGGTGAAAAAGCTGGATCACGGGTGATGTGGATGTGCCACCCTCGGCAGGGATGTCACTTCTCTCACGGTGAAACTCCGTTTGTTCAGTACGTGCAAAGACCTGGTCCAGGTCTGGGGGCAGATGGTTCCCAGGACTCCCCTTTGGCAAAGGGACATCTCAGGATCAAGTATGCCAATGATGCTGAAGAAAGAGAGAGGAGAAGTAAACAGGTGTTATTCCAACATATTCCTCTCTCCCCTCCAGGTGTCACCTTCATGGAACTGGCATGCCCATGGCAGGGGGGTTGGAACTAGATGACCTTTAAGGTCCCTTCCCACCCAAACCATTCCATGATTCTGTATGATGGAAAGGTATCCCAGCCCTTTTCTCTGCAGTTTGGGATTATGGCTATCTGCAGCCTTGAATCCCTGCTCACCCAAGGTGTTTCTGGTCACTTGTGCCTCAATGCTGCCAAATCGGACCCTCATTTTTTACAGTCTTAACACTCCACCCTGTCCTTCAGCAGCCATAAATCTGTGCCTCCTTTCTCCTTCGAGGGGCTGAGGGTGATCCCAGTTCAGGGCAAGAGGGAGCATTTAATTGATACGAAAAGAATAACAAGTGTGGGCACAGGTCCAAACCCAGGATTTATTTAGGAAGATTTTCTGGTTATTATCTACTTAGGAACAGGGGATTTGTCAGAACAGATCAGAGCATTTTAATCAAGTCTGGCATCCTGTATCTAGCAGAGATAGTGAGAGGGTGTTCCAGAGGGAAAACTCTCTCCAGCCTCTCCCAGAAGTGCAGGTAGAGAGTCCAGAGTTGTTGGAAGAGGAGCAGAGGCAACACTGGGTAGAGTCAGAACCAGCAGCACGTCCAGTTCCTGCCAGACTGGAACCAGTAAAGGCAGCTCCATCCTGCCCTGGGCCTCAGCCTGAGCTGAGCAGTGGAAGCAGAGGGGATGCTCCCCTGTGCAGGGTGGTCAGGGCTGGCCTTGGGCTGCAGCACATGAACACAAATCCCTCTCCAGCTGAGCCCCAACACCGACCACGTCCAGCCAGCTGGGCCAGAAGGACCCATCGGAGTCACATCTGGAGTCAGGCAGCAAAAAAATCCCCAGGCTCCACCAAGAAATACATCTTGGATATTCCCACTGGCATTCCAGTAACCATAACATCATCTGGGACATGGAGTGCTTGGGAAATGTTTGGTTTAGGAGGCAGGGCAGGAGCTGCTACAAAAACAATCCCCGTTTTCAGAAAGAAAACATTCCCTTGTAAACAAGAGGAGAAAAACCATGTGTGCCCATCCAAAGGAAAGGAGCCTGGGAAATGCCTTTTCCCTTGCAGGATGGGGCTCTGGCAGGGCTGTGGAGATGAGCAGCTCGACGGCAGAGGGTGAGGGAGCACCAGGGCTGTGGTGGCCACACAAGCAGAGATCTTTGGCCGTTTCTCCTAAAATCATGGAATACAAGCTCCTCCAGTGGCATTCTTCTCCTGAAAGATGCACATGAGCTCATCATAGATTATCTTATCTTGTCTAAGCTCCTCTGCACCCCCTAAATGCAGAGCTCCTGCTTTAAAATCTTATTTTTCTTGTCTGCCTCTCTGTTGAAAGCCACATTTTTTTTTTTGATCTATACATTATACCTTCCAAAATATGTTCCTTAATCCACAGAACTGCACCCAGTAATGCCCAGAGATCCAGGACTGAAAGCATCTCCCTGGTGAACGTCCTCTACAGAGCCAGCAGTGTCAGAGGGAAAGGAAAACAACACACACATGATCAATATTTTTTAAAATAGGATTTGAAAGCAAAGCATGAGAGGCCTCTCTCTGGTTTTAATTTCAATGAAAAAAAAATATGGCTATTAATATATGCTCATGTCACTCCAGTGGAAGAACAAAGTGTAGATAAAACCTGCAGGCTTAATGAGGCTCAGGAAAAGTCAAATTGAAAGCAAATCTTTGAAAATCTCTAGGTAATCTCTGTTCCATTTATCATGCTTTGGCAATCAGAAAGTAAAACCAGGCTTAACATAATGAGGAAAATCAAACAGGCTTCTTTTTTTTTTTTACTTTCTTTTTTCTTTTTCCCTGCTGCCCTAAAAATCACAGCATGTCCTCGTCACAAAAAAAAGAGGGGGAAAGGAAGAACTTCTGCCCTCCTGCCAGTGCACAGGGAATCTAATTGCAAAGGTTTCTTCCTGCGTGTCTGAGGAGATGCTGCAAGGCTGGAATTTTTTAATGACGATATTTAAGCTCTCCCTGGCGATGCAGAGCTAAAGCACTGTGGTTCTCTCCTGAGCTGACACATGTGGAGGGGACAACGGTTTGTTAACAAGCTGAAAACGTGGAAAAAGCCAAAAAAAAAAATAAAAAAGACTTGCCTTGGCAGCTCCACCTGGCCAGGTCAGCAGCACAGCACCGACCCCAACCAGGCTGGGGGGAGGATGAGGACACCAGTGGGTGTTGCCCCCCAGTACTGGTCATCTCTGGGTTTCTTGGCCCAGTGGCAGGAGCTGTGGGCACAGAAGGAAAGCTGCTATTTTGGGAATTCGGTCTCCAAAAGCCCCAGAAGGAACCGCTGGACTCTGGGGTGGATGTTCCCAATTCTGATGCTGCAGCTCTTGCAGTTTGTACCTGAGGTGGCACAAACCCAGATGGGGTTCAGGATGCCTCTTATCCCTGTCACCCCTTTACCCTCACAGATTTCCCATCTAGACCCCTGAGATCTGCAAAACTGCAGCTGCAAAACAGACTCACAGCAACGTCCTCTCCACAGTCCCACTGCTCTGTCCCACCTTTTGTTCCTCTGGGAGGCAAAGGGTCATGCAGACACCACAAAGCCCTTGGGTTAGGGCTAAAACGCCTTGCCTGGCTCCTCCTTCCCCTCTGAGGGGGGGATGTTGAAGCAGAACGTGATGCTGTGGCTGATCCATGGCCATGATGTCGTGGGTCAGGCAGGAGGTCCCTGTAAAGCTGGACACAAGTCCCTGAGTGATCTCACCAGCTGCTGGTCCGGCCTTTTCCTCCAAAGGTTCCTGATGCTCTCCTGGGAGACTAATTATGACAATCCCAAGCTGGCTAAACCTGCAGCGATGTGATCTCTGCAAGCACCACCTGATTAAAGCACATAAAAAAATAAAACAGGGATATAAAACCGCCAGTTGCCCACAGAATCAAATCAAATTAGTTCAGCTCAGCCTCCCCCATCTTTCCTCGGTAATAAAACCACCCACTATGCAGATATGTAATTTCAGGTGTATAGGAAAGCAAGGCACTGAGCTCAGGGGTTGTGTGGGGCGGTGGGAGAGCTCTGCCCAGTGAGGGGTGCTCTGGGCTCTCTCATATCACATTTGTATTGTTTATATGGCCCATGAACAAAACAACAGCTCTCCACCAAGGGATAGGCAGCAGGAGTAGATCATGAGTTTTCTTGGAGCTGTGTTGGCCTCAAGCAGCAGCCAAAAGTCTTCTCCTTCCCATCCAGTGGGCACCAGAGTCAAGGGAGGTTTTCCCTTCCTCCTCTTTCCTCACCACCTTGCAGGACTGTGGAGGGTCCAGAGCAGCTGCCAAGGGTTAATGTGCAAAATATCCTGTGTGAATCAGGCTGGTTAATGAGCATCTCTCCTGCAGGTGATGAGAATATCCTCTGCTGCACTAATGGTGGGGACAGAACAGCCCACCGAGGAGGGAGCTGGCAGGTGAAGTGAGACAATCGTGTCTCCTCAGCTGGATCGCAGTTCCAGCCAAGTTCATCTGCATTAATCTTATGCTCATTAAAATCAGTTGTTCTGTTTCTAATTCAGCCAGTGCTGCCAAGCTCAGGAATTAAAAATTGATGAGCCAATGTCCCTGAAAAAAAAAAAAAATGTAAAAAAAAGTAAGTTCATCCTCTAGAGCAGCATGGATTTTTAAAACAATCATAACAGATGCCTGGCTGCTCCTTTGTGCTTGATGCTTTCATGAGGGATGGGGAAATGTCCATAAGCTGAGGCAGTTACACAACTGGGTGACTCCAGAGGCTGCTGCTTCCTAGAGGAACCCCACAAATGGCCTCACTTATGGGGAAAACCAAGGATGGAGCTGCACAGGACGGACGAGCTCTTTTGGTTCCTCTTATCCTGCCTCAAAACAAGAGTCACTGCTGAAGTGGCAGAGCCCACCCTGCAGAGCCCAGGCCAGGCTGTCCCCTGGGTTTCCCTGCAGGGAGGGCAGCAGCCTGGAAATGCTGTCAGCAGTATTTTGCAGCACGCAGAGCTCTTGTTCACCCCAGAGCCACCAGAGCGGCACCAGACCTGCAGGACCTGGTGCAAACCCAGCTCTGAGCAGGGGGGAAAGCCAAGGCACCACACCAGGTCATGCTGTGGGTGCCCTCCAGCATCCACTTCACCCCTCATGCCACCTCTGTGCCAATCCAGCTTCCCAGCACCCTCCAGTTATTCCTGCCCTTGGAGCCTACCTGGATAAGAAGGAGTGTCCAGGGTGCTCTCATGGGTGCAGAGCAGCACCCAGGAGGAACGTGGGAGTTGGCAGCAAAAGCAAATAAAAGGACTTTTTAATTGTGCACGTGTGAGTGACAAACTAGACATGATTTCTAGCATGTTCCTAATGAAGGTGATCGATGACAATAGCGGGGGAGCTGGAGACAAAGGCACTAAACAGCATTTACTTGAAGCAGAAGAGAACTTGGAAAGGGCTCTCCACTAGCCAAAACTAAATAATATTTGACGGAGAGCCAGAGACCTCCCAGCCCACGAAAACACCCCCAGTCTCCACTGACCTTTGCTGCCTCAGGCTGGAGTGATTTTGCTGAGCTGTCTGGGTCTCTCTCCACAAAAGCTGACGTTTTTCCCCATAAAAAAAGCACCATGTTTACAAAGTAAAGTTCAAGTAGGAAAACACTGAGCCAGCCCAGTCCAACCCTGGGAATAGGTCAAGATTAACTCCTCTAGAGCCAAGCAGAGTTTGTTTCCTGAAGAAGAAGGAGCATAAATAAAGATGGGTTGTCAGTAAGCACAGTTATTTATAGCAGGCATTAATTTCCTTCACGGTCTGGATAAATACCCATTAGCTTTTGAGGTGATGAATCAAGTATTAATTAACCTGCTGGGGGAAAAAAAATAATGTGGGTATTAATGTTTTAAAGGGTAGCTTCCAGCTGAGAAAACCAACAGAAGAGAATTAACCTGAACTCTTCACATAAAACCTTATTTTGTTGGAAATGGCCAAAGAATGGACCAGTTGGATACACTGGCTGGGAATGTCAGTCTCTGCTTTGGCAAGAGGGGGGGGAAAAAATCCAAAATAAAACCAAACAAAGGTGATTTTGGCAGGTCTGTGGAGCTTCAGGAGAAAAGCTTGGAGTGAAAATTTAATGGGTGTTTTTCACCTGGCAGCAACAGCCCCCAACACCTTTTCCAGCTGCCACCCCCGGGCAGGGCACAGGCAGCAGTGCCTGAGTCACAAACCCCAGCCAGCACAGAGCCATGGGTGCTCCCAGGAGCCATCACCCCCCTGGCAGAGTGGGAAATGCTATTTCACCTTCAGACAATGATGCAACCACTGTTTTTTTCCTCTAATTTCCCTCTAGATGTTCAAACCACAGACCAGACCCTTCTTCTAGTGCAAGCAATGAAAATCCAGAGCAGCCAGGACATGCTCTTGGCTGTTACACATCCAAGGGAGGAGACCTTGGCCCTCAGATCCCCACCCTCCCTTTGTCCCACTCAGGGACCAGCTGAGCCAACTCTCCATTTTTTTTGGAGCTCCTGCAAAGCAGCAAAACAGCGTCCCGTGGAGACCAGCGGGGCTCAGCTCGAGGAAACACAAAATTAAGGAAGAAAAGAGAGGTATTTCTAAAGGACAAGACTGCTTTCTAAGCAAAAATGCCCAAATGAGGTGTGACACCAAACTGGACAGCAGAAAGAACCCCATTTCCTGGTGGCACCTCAAGACCACCACACCATCCAGCTCCCTGGGGCGGCCTGGCTGCACCCCTCCTCCTCCTCCCTGCAGAGCAGGGCAGCTTCCAAGGGATGTAAATCAGAAGTTTGGGTGATTATTTTGCAAACTGAGACGGAGCCCTGCAGGGAAGGGGGGCACGGTGCTTAATGAAGCACAAAACGTCCTGGACTAGATGTGGTCCTCGGGATCACCTTCCCTTTGCCTGTGCTCCATCCCCCCAAACCTCAAATCTTTAACACCTTAAAGCTCTTCCTTATTTTTTTTTTTTATATAAGGGAGGAAAAAAGCATATGCAGCCAGCCTGTTCCTGCCCGTTTTTAGCTTTTTTCTTTCCCTCTGCATATTTCCCAGCTCTCTACCCACACATACCCACACTACAGACAAACCATCCTAAAAAAAAAAATTGAAAGAGGGCTAAAAAAACAACAGTAATCCAGGGCGTCATCAACTTCCAGAAATGAAAACTGGCTTGAGAAACCACAACCTCTTTCTGTTGTTGTTGTTATTTTTTATGTGGGGATTTTTTTTTTAACAGTCTTTTACGATCTCGTTTTAAAAAATGGCACGAATTTGCTCCTTCCTCACCCTGCTCAGCCTTCTCTCTCTCTCTCTCTCTCTCTCTCTCTCTCTCTTCCCAGCTATACTCAGAAAGCATTTCTTGCCAGTCTTGCTCATCTCACATTTCAGGGCAGAGCAAATGTTTGTGCGTGGAGGGGGGGGGGGGGGGGGGGGGACGG
>JAWWES010000042.1:2300245-2318197 GCA_035583135.1 Lophotriccus pileatus
CCCCCCCCCCCCCCCCCAGGGATGATGAGTCAATTAAGACACCTAATAAAAATGTGATTTAGAAAATTCCCTTCCCGGCTGCGAGCGTGGCAGTCACAAACCAGCCCGCCCAGTGCCCCCCCTCGCTGACAGAGAATGGTTTCCTACAGTGAAACCTCTCTCAGCCTGCATTAAATGTCATGTAGGATGAGGCATCTGCCACTGAATGTGAGAGACACCATCACAGCTTAATAAATCACGTTGCCAGAAGGACTTTTGTGCCACCACCGCTGCTCTTTTGAACCACCCAGCCTTCCCCCTCCGTATGCTCCCGCTCATCACCCTGCCCTGCAGCCCTCACGTGTTGCAGCTGATTAACTCCTCCTGGAAGAGGCAGCCAAGCTAAGCTCTCTGAGCCCTCTGGTCCCGCAGCCACCTCTTCTGTTGTTGCCGTCACTCCAACCAGGGCTTTCCGAGCCTCGAAGGAAAGCCCAAGGGATGAGCCATTTGTCATCCACGTGCCACTTCTGACACCGACAGCACCCACCGCTGCCTTTTCCAGGCATGCACTAAACTGGGGGGCTGGATGGGAGGGATGGTGCCTATTCCTTCTCCTTGCAGATGGTCAGGTCACAAAGCACCCCAGCAGAGCCACGTCCTTCCTTCCAGCCTCCTCTCCTTGGACGAGACCCAAACCACCCACCGGCGGAGACGTGTCGGACCTGCACGTTCTCCCACAGTGCACAACCTTCTCTCACGGCCCACAACCCTCTCTCCTGGTGCCTCCACCCTGGCAACACCTCTAAGTGTGCTCATTTCCCATGCATGAAGTGCAATTTGAGCAGTTTTAGTGTTTTAGGTTAGCTTTTGTTTTCATGGGACCGGTCAGGTTTAGAGGAGGAAACACTAAAAAGCCATCCCTGAGCTTTGGCACGTCTGAGCAGCATCATTTCGAGCAGAACACAGCCCTGCAATATTCATGCCACCAGAAACCAGTTCCATATTAAAAAGGGCTGAATTTTTTAAAATGTCACAGTAAAACCCACCGTTTCATAACCAACACCCTGCAGGATGCAACCGAAGCCAGACGGATGTTACAAAGGAGCACAAAGACATTTCTGGGACTGCATCAACCCCCTGTGAAACCTGCCATCAGGCACATCAGCCAGCCACACTCACCAGCAACTACTGGGGCCAGCAGCCAGCAGGACTGGGATGAGGACTGGTCTGGCTGCACTGATCATAGTCTGGAGTAACCAAAATCACAGAGGAGTGCAAGGCCGTAGGATCATGGAATGCTTGTTTCCATCAACAGCTTCACACCCTTCCCACAATGGATCTGGTGGTTTCCTTTGTAGGACAGATGATTTTGTTGCACCAGGAGGGCCCCTATTTCATCTTGCTCTGGATAAATATGCCCAGTTTTGTGGCTGGGTAAAGTAACTAAGCTCAATATTCAATCAAACTTGCCTGGATTTTTGTTTTCCTTTTCTCCAGTGAGCCCAGGGGACACCAAGAGGGGTCCAGGCAGGAGAGGGCTCTGAGAGGGTAGCAAACTGTGGCCAGAGCCCAGACAGGATAAAATCGATGGATTCAGTACCAATGCCAGCAAAACAGAACAGGGAGAGAATGAGCCAGGTAAGGATTTACCAGCCATCCCAGAAATGTATTTTCCAGTGGACAGGTCTCCTC
This sequence comes from Lophotriccus pileatus, assembly GCA_035583135.1. Lineage (NCBI taxonomy): Eukaryota > Metazoa > Chordata > Aves > Passeriformes > Tyrannidae > Lophotriccus > Lophotriccus pileatus. The sequence continues at coordinate 2,301,917 of JAWWES010000042.1, forward strand.
CTTTCCCCAGTAGAGCCCAGCCCATGGGAGTGCTGGCCCAGATATAAACCCCAGGTTCCTGGCTGCTTGCTGGAGATAGCACATCCCAGAGTAGTCAAATGCAGGGGAAGGAAGGACACTGCCCTTGGATCCGTCCTTTGCAGCCATTAAAACAAGTTAATGTTGGTGCAATTAAAGAGGGACCATTATTTGCCATTGAGCTTCATAAAAATGTGAGGAAAGATGTATGCATTTTAATTAAGTTCTGGGAGAAAAAAAATGAGTACCTGGCTTGACTGCAGAGAGATGAACTCATTACTTCATCCACATCTCAGGCTGCTGCCTGTTTTCCCCTCCAAGAGAACGATCAGCCTGGGCTGCAGACAGGGCCTTTAAAAAGCAAATAATCCCTCTGAAAGAGCCAGGCCAGCACTCTGTAATTCCTGCATCCCTGAACTGGGAGTCCTCATGCAGGCACCTTTCTAGGGACACCCATGGGCAACCACTCAGCAAGCAGCAGGGGGGAGCTCCCCAAATCAGGGTGGCAGGAGGGGACACTGATGGAGCCCTCACGGGTTTTTCCAGCAGCAAGACACCCAGTTGCCCTTGATTTCAAAAAAACCAGCAAAACCAATCCAGGGTTGGAACAACAAGGTAAAACAACAAGGAAAAGAACTTAATCCCTCATCCAGAAAGTTTTTAGGGCATAAAGGAAGAGCAATCACCATCAGCCTCCTCTCCCCCAAGAGCCAGCTGAGCAACTTTCCACGCTGCAAAACACTTTCTGGCTCTTCTCAAACGCTCAGGCAGAGCTCCTGTGAAAGTCACTGCTCCTCTAACAGTCAGATTTGGTGCCTCTAGGCTTGATAAAGACTCAAAAATCTGTTTGCTGCTATTGCTCCTTGTGTGACGAGACTGGAGCAGGTAGATCTCGTGCTTTGAGGTGCCAGTCAATAGTCTCAAGTACCATGTGGAAATCCCATGTGCTCCACCAAGAAACCCCTCCAGCTAAATCCCTGTGGAATCCAGTGAAACACACCTAAATCTTTAAAGTTAAGCATTTCTTTAAGTGCTTTGCCAGAGTTTTGTGGAGTCAGGCACAACGGTCTGGGGCAAAACCCTTCTACTTCACAAAGAGCTGACAAAACTGGGCAGCATCTGGTCTCTACCAGTGACGTGGTCTTTGCAGGAAGGGAGCTGGAACAGCTCTTGGAAGCTGCAGGACCCAGGACCACAGCTCTGGGAGCTTCAGCCTCGCCTCGCAGGGGCAAGGCTCCCTGCCTTGCCCATGCTGCTGGGAAGAGCTTGGCTGCAGCCCCGGCGGGCTGACCACAAACCCCGTCTGGGAGGACATACATCAGGCTTTCTGTCAAACAAAAACCCACTCCAGCCGTCTGGGAGGACGGGGAACTCTGCCCTCGCGCTGCTTTGAAGGGTTTACAGCTCGCTGCAGCACTTCAGAGCTGCAGTTGTTTCCATAACCAAATCCAAGAGAGCCTGTGAACAGGAAGGAATTAGGCACTCATGCAAAGACCATTAAAGTCAAGGGGAATCTTTCCATTGACTTGAGAGGGTTTGGCTCCCAGCCCTGGATATCAGGGTCTGCTGTGAGGGATTTAGAGCAGGAAATGGGAGCAGGGCTTTGCAGGTTTTCTCAGCATTTGTTATGGAGTTTAGCACAGGAGCTCCCTGGGCCCACTTCCCTGCATGTAAATTAAGAAGTGAGTGCTCATCTGAGATGCAGGGCCCTCGCTGACCATCCTCCTGCTCAGTTTGAGCACCTCCTCCATCATTCCTGGGATCACAGACCTAACACAGAACAGGCTGGGCTGGCACATCCCTATGGGCAACAAGATTTCCTTATGGGCCCTGTCATGTCAGTCCCTGATGCACAACCCACGGGTGATGGGTCAGTCCAAGAGGCAAAAATACCACAAACCAGAGGCTCCATCAGATCTGAAAAGATATGAAAAGATCTGAAAAGCTTGTTAATCCAAAGCCCAAATTCACACTGGGGATGAACCTCCCGCTGGGGTTTAGGCAGCATTTCACTGATTCCACTTCTGCCTGTTCAGGTGCACCAAGAGCTTTGCACAGGTATGTTCTGTCTCTTGATGGAGTGCAGGAACATGCACCAAAATGACAAAAGATCTGAGCTGCCTCCCCTGTTACACACAGAGGAGCAGGATCTGACCTTCATGGCTTGGGACTTCACCTCTGGAAAACAACACTTTCCAAGAAGTGTCTTCCAAAAACTGCCAGCACATGAACCACAACACACCCTGGGAAACTTCAGGCTCTTTTAAAATACACCTGAGACTCTGCTTTCCTGCTAGTAGGAGCATTTGGTGCTTCTCTGGGCTTGCAGGAGGAGCAGGAGGGTCAGGTGAGTTCAGCACAGGGCTGTGCCAAGTGTCTGCAAGTCAGGGTGGAAGGCACTGGAACCTGGAAGATGTTGGGACATTTTCTGCCTCAACCACTTCATTATTCCTCCGGTGGTAAGAGCAGGGAGGACATTTCCCCCCTCCAGGTGCCATGGGAAAGGTCCCAGCACAACCCCAGAGAGAGTGAAACGAGGAGGTTTTGAGCCTGGCCAGCACTGCATTCCCATTATCCCAGGCCATGGGTTCACAGAAGGCAGCACCCAGAGGTTAGAGTTGTCCTTCCCACTCCCCGTGGGCAGCACGTGCCTGGAGAGGAGCAAGGCTGCAAAGAATGAGTTGTCCAAACCACAGGGTTAGGAAAACCTCTGTCTCCTGGCAGATGTTCATTACTTGGGCTGGGTTTTGGAAAAACAGAGGTGACCAAGCCCTGCCTCAGCCTCCAGTGGGAAACAGAGAGACCAGAGGAGCTCAGCTGCGAGGAACTTGATCCCAGAAAGGGCAGAAAGGAGGGTGGAGAAGGAAACGCATCCTAAACCAAAACCAACTCGGTGCCCCAAACGAGCTCTGATGGAGCCAGAGAGAACAGAAACACCCAAAAAGCAGATGGATGGTGGTGGCTGCAGCCTCAAACAGCCTCCCACAGCCCCCCACAGCCTCCCACAGCCTCCCACAGCCAGCGCCACGTCCAGCAGGACGCGCTCCGGGCAGCGAGTGTCACCTTTCTGAGATGACTTGATGACAAGGGTGATGTGCCAACCCAAACATCCCATCTGTGGAGTGGTGATGCCCAGGTTTCCCATGCAGGAACATCCATCCCCACACCTGGAATCCCCCCCCCCAGCCCAGAGGGAGACGCGGCCGCCTCGCCGCGGGAAGTCAGGTGGGACCTTTTGCTTTCCAGAGGGATGTGGTTTTAGGAAATGAGCTTTGCTACCACCTGCTGTAAGTTCACTGGTTTAGAGGGATTAGGCTGCCAAATTCGACAGGAACTGGGGTCTCATTAACATGACTGAGGCTTTGGCAGTGGGAAGCTCCTCCGCTTCCATTTATAGGACGCGCTGAGAGGCCGTGGCAGGAGTTCAAGGCACCGCTGCATTAGGAAGTCTAGACAGAGCCCTGCAAGCCTGGAGAATCCCTCTTCCCTGCCCTCCTGTGCTATTCAACACCCAGCAGCATTCCTCAGGCAGGAGGGATGCAGGGAAGTATTTCATTCCCTCGTTCAAACAGACTCTTCTGCACCCCTGTGCCCCTCCAAAACCTCCTCCTCCAAAGCTCTGCTTGGAGAACAGGAGGTTGCCAGCATGAACTCTTGTTTGAGCAAACCCTGCCAGCCTGCTCAGAGGAAGAGCAGAAAAAACTTTAAAAACTGCCTAAACCCTGTGGTTTTATTCCTACCTGGAGTGAAAACAGCAGCTTTGGAGCAATTCTTGAAATATCTGCTTTGAGCTAGTTTTATTCCTCCTTTTTCCTCACTCTGAGCTAAGCAGGGAAACCTACTTGCTGTGAGACTCCTCTGCCCCCACAGACCTGCAGGCAGTGTCCAAGCAGCTGTGCTCACTGACACCAGCCTCAGAGGGAGCAGGAGACCTCTTGAACCTAAACCAAACATTAAAACAGAATTAACTTTAATTTATCGGAAGACTTCTTTTGTGCTAAATGGATTTTTGTGGGATGAGGAGCAACTTGTGCAGGGAAAGCATTCCAGAATCTCCTGCAAGACAACCTGGGGGAAGGCTGGGGGAAATTGGGCAGCACTTTCCTACCCACTGTCATTAACTGGGATGAAATCTGGGCGATGTCTCCCCGCCTCCAACTGCTCACCCTGCAGCAGGTCTGGTGGCAAGGGCTCAGTCATTCAGCAGCAATTCAAAGGAAGAAAAATAGGATCAAATGATGCTTTAGAATTTCCAGGCTGCCTCTGCCTGCACAGAGAGCACGCACAACGCTCTCCTAAGTGGATTGATAAGGGCTCTGAATCAGTATTAACACGTGCCAGATGCTGGGGAATCATCTCCCACTCACAGCAATTATGAGGATGTCCCAGAATCCAATAAAGCAACTGAGAAGATGAGCATCTGGTGGTGGTTGTCAGGCCCACCACAGTGAGATAAATCTGTGTAATAAAGAGGTGTGATTTTCATTCCCTTGACTCAGATGGCATTTGGCACTGGAGATGTGTGATTCCTCCTCCCTGTGTGTTCCTCCTCTAGGGAGGAGATGAGCAGAGCATCACTCCTCCAGCAGGGATGGATACCAGGGACCTCATGCTAAACCCCAACCCCATCAGCATCCCCAGCCAAAATTCTGCAGAGGGAACCACGAAAATCAGCCCTTCACACCATCAAACAGCACCTCCAGCCTGAGAAACCACCAGGTGAGACCTTCTCCCTCTCTCTGACCTTGTTCACTCCACGCTCCAGCCATGAGCAAAACTCCTCAGCTCCAGATAAGAGAATCATGGAATCATGGATGGGATCTTAAAGCCCATCTCATTCCACCCCCTGCCATGGGCAGGGACACCTTCCACTAGCCCAGGTTGCTCCAAGCCCTGTCCAACCTGGCCTTGGACACTTCCAGGGTTGGGGCAGACACAGCTTCTCTGGGCAACCTGTGCCAGGGCCTCCCCACCCTCCCAGGGAGGAATTTCTTCCTAATATCTAATCCACCCCTGCCCTCTGTCAGTTTGAACCCATTCCTATCACTGCAGTTCCTGATAGAGAGTCCTTACAGGTCTCCACACAACCTTCTCTTCTCCAAAGAATCTGCAACATATTCACATCTAGAAGCCATACAAAGTGGTAAAGCTACATAAACCAGCCAAGAAACAATCCCAGTGCAGAGGGAACACTTGGATGACACAACAGTGATCCCATCTAGCACAAACACGGGCGAACAGCGCCTTAAAACTGATGATTCCTGGAAGGAACAGCCAGCACATTTTATTCGTGGGAAAGGCAGCAGAGCTGAGCTATATTTAATAGAGGGAAGAAGATAAAAGTAATCTCCAGAGGTCTGGAAATGCAGACTCTGTGCTGGGATAGGCTTCAGCACATCCTTATGCAGTAAATGCCAGGGATGTTTCTCCCGGCGTGGGCAGCAATTCTGGGGCTATTTGGTTTTAAGATCAGAAGCAGCCATTAAAGCATCCCCTGTGAGCTCCTCTTCATCACAAGCCAAAATGTTTCATCCAATAAGTGAAGAGGGCTGAAGGTTTGATGATTCAGAGCTGTTTGCAATGAGTGACACAGCACAGGGCAGGGCCAGCCGAGCTCCAGCCGTTCCTGCTGCCAGGGCCACTCTCCCTCTTTAATTCATTCCCTGCCCTCACAGACAATTTTTACCCCCATTTTCCTTTTCTCAGACAACATGGAGAGAACGAGCTGAGGGAGAACTGCATGAAGAAAAGTCTGAGCAAACATGGGGGACCCTCAGTGCCAGCAAACATCACCCACCTGGGACCACGCGCTCACCTCTGGAGCATCCTCCAGGCTCCCAAACCTCCCACCCTGCTCAAATCCTCCTGCCAGGAAGGCTTCCAAAAGACCTCCAGATTCACTGGTCCTTGGAGAATCTGCTCCTTCTTTTCATTTCATTTTCCTTTGGGCTTTTCCTAAAGCAGAGCATTTTAATCCACCTGATTTCCTACAAACATCTGAAAAGAAACACGACCAGAATCTGTTGTAGCAGCAGCACCCACTTAAAAAGCATTGAGCTGCCCCAAAGTCACCCAATCTACTTACAGTGTCACAATGTTAACACTGAAATAATTTTACAAGTCGATTTTTATGCAAATTGGTGCTCACTGTTTACTTTTGGTGAGATTAAAATGCTTGGCATCAGCTCCGGGTTTTCAGGACTGTGGATTCAATTTGCAGAGGGCACCTGGGAGAGAGGGGGATGGGTTTTTTTCCTGGGGAATAACATTGCTTGTTTGAAACATCTTAAAGGCTATGAAACCAGCATTCTGGTTCCTGGCTTGTGAAAAAGCCCAACTTTTTACAACAAAATTACATTTGGCAGTCAAACTCACCTTATTCCTTTCAAAAAGATGCTGCTTTTCCTCTCAAACCTTTAATTTTGACCCTTTTGTGTTTGAGATCTTCCTGTTTCTGTGTCCCCAGCACCTGGGCTGAGTTCCCCTTCTATCACTTGGAATCTTAGCACAGATCTACAACTATATCAACTCCACCAAATATACTTTTAATGTCCCCACTAGGGGACTTTAAAAATGAGCTTTACAGTACAAATTTAATGACTTAGGATGAAATTTAGTTCATATGCAGTATTTGACTCTGAAAGCTTGTGTAAATATTTAATCAATTCATGCACCAAGGCCCCTTGCAGGGAACACAGTTAAGATATTTTGGCTCCTATTTTTTTTGGGGGGAGGGAAGTTGATCTGGACTTGCCCATGACCTCCCAGATGCTGAGCAAGGGAATGATTTGTGCAATTGTGTCAGAGCTCAGGTCTTTTCAAGCTCCCCTCCCTGCAGCCCAAACAGCTATTCCCTGGCCAGCCCTGCCAAGCCTCAGGGCCAAACTGCCCCTGGAATTTAACATATATATAATATATGTAATTTATATGTATGTATAATATATATAATTTAGCATATGGAGTTACCTTTTCATAGACTCACAGAAACATTTAGGTGGAAAGAGACCTCCAAGATCAAGTCCAACTTTGGAGCAATCCTCACTTGATCCCCCAGCCCAGAATGCCACGTCCAGTCATTCCTTGAACACCTCCAGGGATGGGGGCTCCTCCACCTCCCTGAGCAGCTCATTCCAGTGCTTAACCATCATTTCAGTGAAGAAATTCCTCCTGATGTCCAACCTGAACCTCCCCTGATGCAGCTTGAGGTCATTTCCTCTTATCCTGTTGTTTTACTGTGCCTTTCTGCACCGTAATTGTTCTGTCATTAATAACAAAAAATTGTCCTGCTGATGTGAGATCCCACAGGGAGCAAAAACTGATGAATTCCCAGCCTCCTGCTCCAGCCATCTTCAGCCCTTCCTCCCCACCATCACCCAAATTCCAGCGGGCTCCCAAACAACAACACGGGTGTGGCCAAACCTAGGGTTATTTTTGCATTGCTAATGCCCCTCGGAGCCTGTGCCAGCTCCCAGAACAACAGCCAGAACATAACAGGGCAAGGCAGAGGCCAGGCAAAGAAAGAATCAGTTGACACCTTATTTTCAAGGACATTTTGCACTTGTGCTTCCCCTACTTTACTGTGCCTCCAGCTAAAGCTGAGCATTGCAACACCAGCAAAAAACCAAAAAAATCCAGCCCTGAGGAGATCTGGGTACTTGGGGATCTCATAAAATGACAGCAAGCTCAGCTATAATTATTGCCCTGTAATCTGCATGTCATGAATAAGTTGGTAATTCAGCAGTAGCTGCAATCACTGCACACAGTTATTTGCTCCTTGCACTGAACTGAAGTGGAGGGGATGATGGACAACAATTGAGAGCTGTGTAAATATTCATTTTCAACCCTTTCTGGTCGGCAGACCCTTAACATCTTTTATTTTGAAGGTCCCACACAACAAAAAGAGGGAAGGGGTGCAGGGTCTTGCCTGCCTGAGCTGTTGTCTGCACACCCCAGAAGCAGCCATCAGCCTCAGTGTGAGCTGAGGGCTGGGAAGAGAGGTGGGCAATTTGGAAAAGGGGGAAGGAAAAAAAAATTCTTTAACCACAACTAAAATTGAGGGTTTTCTCTTGCTTTTCTTTGAGCCATTTGGTTCACAGATGTTTTTAACAGCCTTCAGAGTGTGGGAGTCAGAGCCAGCAGGGCACCCACACCATGGCCAAGGGGAAAACTTGCTGTTCTGATCTCATTTTGGGTGCCTGGACTAAATGTTCGTGTTTTGTGCAGGGAAAAATACTGACAAAGTTGATCTGGAAACCACAAGAGGCCCCATCTACCCACACAGTGCAGTGCCAGGGTGGAGAAAGAGAACAAACACCTCTTGTACCTCTGAGGTCTGATGGAGGGGGTTGTTACTTTGAGCTATCGAACTTGTTTTTGCTCAGCAGGTTTGCTCCCTGACTTATTTTGGACAAAACAAGTCAGGTTATCTCTGCAGCCAAACTCAGCTCCAGAAGTGCTCGATCCATTGGTGCCCTCACAGAAGTGGGTTTGCTGCAGGGGGACAGACCCAGAGGAACATCTGGAGCAGCAGAAAGCAGAGGGACAGCTTCAGCAGTTGGCAGGAGCAGCTGGGGCTTCTCTCACTGCCAATTAAACCCTGGCAGTTTCTTATAGAAAGATTAACCATCCCCACACATCAACGTGGCTCTGCAGGTCCACCAGCCAGGACACAAAGAACGAGGGCTCCACGGCCTTTTGCTTCCCACCAGCACAGAAAACCAACCACCAAGGGCAGGAAGAACCTTTTGTATAAAATAATAACCTCTGTGGTTATTGCACACAGCAGATGAACAAACCCAGCTCATTGGCATTTTCCTCTGGAGGAGCAACAAAGGCAGAGGAACCAAAAAAACCCCAAGGACAAGCACAAATCCCCCCCAAGAGCCCTTGTGTTACACCCAGTAGCTCGCTGGAGAAATGTGATACCACAGAAATGCTTTGGCTCCAGCTGAATCCGTGTGTGAACATGAATTAAGCGGAATAATTCACTGTGCACTGACTTTCACCACAGGCTCTAAGATTCAAATCCATGTTCTTTCCAAATGACTGTAATTTCCAGCCCATCTCCTGTGACGAGGTACACACAGCCTGCCTGAAATCCCCCCCTGGCACTTTAATGGAGAGTTTAACTTGAGATATAATTTACCAAGATTTAAATGTGTGCTCAGGAAGATCTGTTTCTGCTGCAGGAACTTGGGCGAAAATTGGCATCACCTGCCTCCAAGGTTTTCTCCACGGAGCACACTGGGCTTGGATGGGAAAGTCTACCTGTGCCCTTTCCCAGGGACTGCAGGGGCTTGAAAATATGGAGAGAAACAAGGTCAAAGATGTTTGCCATTCTTGGTGGCCCCAACACCCCTCCTGGCCCTCTCCTGTGCACTCCAGCCTGTTGTTCAAGAGTTTTTGTCTCAGGGGCTGTGAGGGTGGGGAGGCCCTGGCACAGGTTGCCCAGAGGAGCTGTGGCTGCTCCATCCCTGGAAGTGTCCAAGGCCAGGTTGGAGCAACCTGGGCTAGTGGAAGGTGTCCCTCCCCATGGCAGGGGGTGGGACTGGATGAGCTTTAAGGTCCTTTCCAACCCAAACCATTCCAATACTCTACTGGGAAAACCTGCTAATTTGTTGATTAGTGACAGAAAAATCAGAGCAGTTTAAGCAATTCAGCTACTTCTGTACTCACCTGATTCTCCAGACCAACCTTTTCCCTTCAGGCTGCAACTCCCTTTCTGCTCTGCCCAGTATTCCCTGCCCTGGTGCTCATCCTTGGTGACAAGGGGTTAATAAGGAAGTCAAGGAAGGACAGAGGGAAAACAGCTGAATTTTCTGCTGATAAGAGACTACTCCTCCTGAACCTCATTAAAACTGCCCTGATTGGGGGCTTTTTGCTTCAAAAAATATCTTACTGCTGGTTCTCCAGCAAGACAGTGAGTTTTCTGGTGTGAATGGGATGAACTGACTGTGAGTGACCCCTAAAGCAGCACTGGAGGGCAGATTAAGTCAGAGATCATTGCTCTGGTGCAGGAACCCATGTTTAAAATGCTGGAGGCATTTTCCACAGAGACAATTGATCTACACAGGGTCCCAGTGCCATAATTTCATCTTAATTTGATCTGCACACACGATTGTGCTGCATGCAGAGAAGGACCCCTGGGAGGACACACTCAGGCTCAGCAGCTCTTCTTTAGTGCAAGGGATTAACTGATTCTCCTGATTTTACATCCTACTGGTGAAAAAAAAACCCTCAACATTGGGGTAGAATTCCAGCAAAGTGAGAAAAAAAAGGAAGCAAAGCTGACAAGCAGTTAAGGCCCAAATATTTCAAGCTGTTTGATGGCAAAAAAAGCCAGAGGAGGAGGAGGGTGATCGATCTGGGCATCGATTGCCCAGATCCAGCAGACACATCCATCCTGGAAACACCAGGAATGGAGCAGTTGCCCTCTCAGGGTCCTTCCCAGCTCCTCCATTTGTTCTGATTTTTTTTTTTAAATAATATATTTTTTAATTTATGCCCTTCCAAAGCCACCCAAGGTCCTTCTCAAATCCATGATCCCACCCATACTCACCCAGGATACCCAAGCATCCGTCCTTCCCTGCTTTAACAGTCCTGCTTTATCTTCCTGCTAAAAAACAGCCATAATTCCCCAGCCTGTCTGCCTGTGGTTTTCCCTGGGACAAGATGCACCATCATAGAGCTAAAATCAACCAATACTGTATATTTTCCTCTAAATAATTGAAATCACTGTTCTTGCAGACACAGAGGAGTCAGCCAGCCTCCTCCATGGAGGGATATGATGTACAATTACAATTAACTCATGAGATACTTAATTGCTACTGATAAACTAATGCTGGTTTTTTTTCTCAGAGTATTTACTCTTGGGGATAAAAGTGTCCCATCTTCCATCCCAGCCTCCAAATGGCAGATTGGCCATTCTCTTTTGTGGTCTGGATGAACGAGTGCTGGGCTGAGAGCTGGAAGTTTGGGATCCATCATACACTAGCCCTCAGTGGTTTTAGTGGGAAACTGGTGGGCAGAGGAGCTTTTGCAAGTCTTGGAAAATGTGACAGCAGCTTTGGAGGGAGGTTCAAACCCTCTGCCTTGGGTTTGGGTGCCTGGCCCAGCCAATGGCAAAGGGAACATCTGTGCCTCTTCCCAGCCCTTCTGCTCAGTTTCCACAGCACTGGTTGCTAACAATAGACCAAAAAAATTATTAAAAGTTCCTCACTTTGAAAAGCCACTAAAATAAAATAAAAACCCTTCTGCAAGCAATCTGCATTTTATCTTCCTAATGCCTCCAAAGCCTCCACTTGTCTCCAAAAATAATTGCACTCAGCAAGGGTCGAAGAATATTCTCTCCAAACCGTGGACCAGATGTTTCACTGAGACCACTACACAGTTAACTCCCAATAAAAGTAATTCAACAAGCTAAACACTGATTAAATAATGTGCACACACAGCCCGGCACGAGAAACGTGATTTGCTGTTATTTAACCTTTAACGACGGCGACTGTTCCCTTCCTGCTTGGCAAGGGCGAGTCTGGCCATTGGACAGGGTTGTTTTGGTTTTACTATCTTGGAAATCAGACCTCATAAACTCAACACAAGCTGAGCCACTGCCCGGCCGGCCAAAAACCCCCCAGCGTTGCTCAAGAGGTCAGCGCTGTTTTCCAGCCCGTCCCGGCGCGTCCAAGACAAACAGCCCCCGTGTCACCCGCTCTGCAGGGACGTGCAGGCAGCCCTGCCCTTGGGCTGGCTCCGTGCAGGTCACCACCACCTTCCTCCACGAGCTCTGCTTGCTACAGACCTCCTTTAGGCTCCCCATCAGTGGGATTTCAGGTGGGAGCGCGGCGAGCGCGGCGGAGCCTTCTCGTGCCCCACACGCCGTGCCAGGGCTCACGGCTTGCCCATCGTCCCGGGACAACGTGGCGTTGGGACTGATCATGGGAAGCTGCCACAGCCCCTCAAGGCTTTGTTCTAAACCACACACCAGCTCCAGAGATGCTCAGAGGGAGAGAGGGAGGGGGAGAGGCAGAGCTGTGCTGGAGGAGGCGGCCCCGGCACACGACGGCCGCTCGCTGGGACCGCGAGGGTGGATTCCTCGGGGCTGTGCTGAGCAGTGCAAAAGCTCATCGCCAACTGGGACAGGAACCACCCGGCCTCCCGAGCCCAGAGCAGCTGGGAGCTTGCTGAGGCCAAGGGATGAGCCTGGAACAGCAGCTGAGCCTGGAACAGCAGCCAGGAGAGGTGGATGAGAGGGAAATGAAGCCACGAGTTGATGGGAGCTGCTGCCAGGGCTGGCAGGTTGGAGGGGAAGTGTTAGGGGTGTCGTGCCTGGGGCATCTCTTACCTTCTGCCTTCCCTGTCCTGTGGCAAAGGAGGCTCCAGACTCGTTCCTGCTTTGCATGTTTCTAAATGTTCCCCTTTATACCCTGTAATTGCATTTTTGTACCAAAAAAATCCCCTGGAGTGAACAGGCTTCCTCTCTCAAAAGACTCATCTCCAATGCAAGTGGAGAGGCAACTAATTGCCCTATCAGGGTCTCCAGGGCTTTCCTCTGTATTGTTAGCTATCAAAAATGTGTTCTTAATTTCAGCACTTAGCCCAAATATTTCATTTTTAATTACAAGCCAAGGCAAAGCATGAGACAGCCCAGAGCAACAGCGAGTGCTGCTCCCACCAAACCAGCACAGCACAGGCTGGGGAGGCATCTCACACAACCCTGGTGGTGGGAAACCCCCAGTCCTGAGGGGTTCAGGCAGAGGGGACCCCACCAAACACCTTGTGAGAGGCACCACCTTCCCTGGGAAATAAACCCCAGCCCTGGCACCAGGGTGGGAGATGCACTTTGGGGACCACGATGACCATGACTGACAAAACAACCACCACCACCAATGACCATGACAACCATCACCACCACCACCACCACGCAGGAAGAAGATGGACCTGGTTCTCTGAGTCCTGACTGGACCAGCCAGACCAGGAACAGGACTGGAACTGTGGGAAGTGCTTCTGGCATGTCTGTGCCATGATGTGCTCAGACACCTCTTGATTGTGAAGCAGCAAATGCAGAACTTGGCATCTCCAACTCCTATTTTTATTTTGTCTGTAATGTTGTGTGGCTGCCTTGGTGTTTAATCCTTGTAATTAATGACAGTGAGAAAGGGATAGTTCTCATCTCCTCCCTTTTCCAAACATTGCAATCTGCAGGGTGGGACCAGGGCAGCTCTGCAGCATTTCAAGTAAAAAGGACAAAAAGCAGCAGACAGAGGCATTTACCTTTTGGCAAGTAAGAGGCATCTCTAAGGGAGATGATTTTTAAATCCACCCTGTGTGAAAGAATCCAAATGACATACTTACAACTCCAAATACTGTAAGTTGCGTGTCTGCAAAAACAAGAGGAATATCCTTTATTAAAAAAAAACGACTTTGAAAAGAATTCCTGGTTCCTATCTGAGACACAAAGGAAGTCTTTTTTAACACCAGATGTCATCATACATTTATTTAAAGCTTTAATGATATGTTTTGGGACATCATCTACGCCTGAACATTCCTCCACTGCAGTTGTGTGGAAGAGGGAGCTTTTTTCCCCCCCCATCTTTAAATAGCAAATGAGGCCAATTATCTCATGGTAATTCCAACGCTAATTTGGTTCCGCTGTAGCTGTCAGTGGCCTATCAAAGCAGCACTTCCAGGTTAATTTTAGGAACACATCCAGCCTTTCCAGGCTGCAGAGCCCGAGGGTGGGGAGCGATGCTCAGCTGCAGCCCAGGGACTGCAGGGGCTATGCACAGACCAGGTACAGCCTGGCAGCAAGAGCCACCAACCAAGAAACCAGAACACAGGGAGATGCTGAGGGATGGAGACGAACTCCAGAGGGATCCCCCCTGCTCCCAAAGCCATGGATGAGCAGGGAATCACCGCTGGGCAGGCACAGCCCAGGTAGCACTGGCATTGCTGAGGTGTTCTAAACAATGGCAGTGATTTTGCACCCCAGAGTGGCAGGGGCTGGCAGTCGCTGCGTGCTTTGGGAAGGACCAACGGCACTTCGATTTATTACAGATTAATGGGATTGATTTATTATTTTTTGTTTCTTTTTTAATTGGGCTCATTAAAAGCGAAACGATCTTCCCGCGGAGCGTGCGAACAACAGAGCCACGGGCCTGGGCACTGCTGGTTCCTGCTGCCTTTTGTTCAGAATCAGCCTTGCAAACCAGGGAAGATTTATTAATGGTTCCTGGGAGAGATTAGCAACGGGGAAACAGCTCAGGGAGGATCAGGAGCCAAGCAAGTATTAGCCAGTTTTTTGATGGAGTGTTTGTCGGGAGTTGCTCTTTGAGTTTGGAGCGAGGCAGTGAGTGCCCTTCAGCGGGCTGGCAGCCACGGAGCAGGCTCTGCTCCCAGTGATTCATCCAGGTTTGCTGAGTTCCAAGGTTTGTTAACTTCAGCTGGTTAATCTTTTTTAATTTTTTTTTTTTTAAACAAGAATTCTATTGTTAGTCCCTGTTAGGCTGTTGCTTTGTATCAGGCTCATGATGACACTGGCCTGGGGAAGCTGCCAGGTCACCTGGAGGGACTGAGGACCTCAGTGTTCCCGGACAGAGCGTGCAGCTGCAGCACAACACGCTTTGCTCTCTCCCAAGCAACCTGACCAGAGAGCTGGAGATCATTTCCCCTCTAATTTGCATTCAATTTTATGTACTGAAAGCTTCTTCTCTCCTTCAGTACCAGAAGGATCAGCTCTGAGGCTTCCCACCCTGCAGACCCCAGCCCAGAACTTCTGAGCAGAGCCCCTGCCCACACAGTGCCCCCCAAGCCTTTCCAATACAGGCAGGACCCTAAAATTCTCCCTCTTGATACCTGTTTTCTGGTTTAGAGCCTGAAGGAATCCGACTGCAATCGTTACACCAGTTTTGTCCCCAAAGGGCAGAGAAGGACAGGCACAGCCAGTGCTCCCGAAAGCCAAGCAGGGTGGGGAGCAGCTCATTTGCTCCCACCGATCCTCACTGGCCACAGAAGCATCAGCTGCAGTTTGTGCTTATGATTTTTCTGACACACTGTGGAAAGTACATAAAGCTTGGTATTATAGGGGGAAAAAAACAAAGTTTACAGCAAACCCCCAAAACCTGAAACCCAAATATCGAAAGATGAAGGAATTTTGAAATTGCATTTCTAAATGGGAATGGTCCCTGACTTCCAAAGATCAAGAGACCGAGAGGACAGATGTGCTCCAGGTCCTTCTAGCCACAGTTCAGCCCAGGTTCATCTTCTCTCCCCTCCTCAACCAAAGGGCCCTCTCAGGCTCCAGGACACATGCTCAGCCAGCAGGTTCACCCTGTTTGCACAGCCCCAAGCCCTTGATCCCAGGACGCTTCCCGGAGCCTCCCCTGGCCGTGCTGCACACAGACCCGAGCCCTGCTCCAGCCAGCTGAAAACATAATTGACTTTTTCTGCAGTTTATTTTTTGTTCTCCCTTCAGCACGGTGCTGGAGCCAGGCTAGTCTGGTCACGCTCCCCTTGTTTACAGCCAGTTTCTCCTCGGCTCCCCTCCCTTGGCCTGGTGCTCTCCAACCTGTCCCTTGCTGGGCTCCCCACCCCGCTCGCAGCCGGGCCCTCCGCCCCCCAAGGATGAGCCCGGTGGGTCCCAGCCCGAGCACATCCCCACGGCCCAGCCTCTCCCAGCAAACTGCAGGGAGGAGTTTCCTCAACTATATGTTTTTTTAGGCATTAAGAAAACACAAGCGGAGTCTGAACCACCCGCCAGAGAGCACGGAGGGAGGGCTGCAAGCCCAGCTGTGGGGGGGACAGACCCTCTCCCGCAGCCACACAGAGGTGTTCGAGCGCCCCATCCCCGCGCCCACCCCGAGCCCACCCCGAGCCCCCGCAGCAGCGACACCCGCCACCCTCCAGCTCCTGCCAGCGGTTCCTCCGGGCGGACTTTCCACCTTTCGGGAGAGGGCACGAAGCCCCCGGAGGAGCCGAGGGCGGAGGGACCCTCCACCTGCCCGGGGGGCTACGCTGGACGGCAGGGCGGTGCTCGGGGGGTGCGGGAGGCTGGGCTCGGTGGCCGCACCGCCTCGGGCTCATCCCCCCCGCCGGCACCGCCACCCGGACCCCTCTGCGGGGGTGACTCCCCCGCTGCCGTCCCCCCACCTCCCGATCCCCCGCCCCGGGCCCCGAGCAGCCCAGCCCGGTCCCCGCCCTGAGGTGCCCGCACCCCCCGGCTCCGCCGCTCGAGCTCCCCCGTGCGCCCTGCCCCGGGAGCCGGCGGCG
>JAWWES010000042.1:2318297-2349527 GCA_035583135.1 Lophotriccus pileatus
CCCCGGCTCCGCCGCTCGAGCTCCCCCGGGCGCCCTGCCCCGGGAGCCGGCGGCGGCGCGCCCGGCGCTGTCCCCGTCCCCGTCCCGCAGCTCCCGCACCGGCCATGCCGGGGCCGCGCCGGGACCGCCCGGCCGTGCTGCTGCTGCTCGGGGCTCTTCTGGCCGCCGACCTCTACTTCCACCTCTGGCCGCGGGCGCGGCGGGAGCTGGAAGGGGAAAGGGTGTCGTCCCCGGGGAGCTGCCCCTGCCGCCGCCGCCTCCTCCCCGCCGGCACCCCCGGCCCGCGCCCGCCGCCCCGCGCCCGCGCCGCCTCCGCGCTGCGCCGCCTCTTCGCCCACCCGCTGTACCGCACCGCCCCGCCGGGCCCCGCCGAGCCGCTGCTGGGCGCCCGCGAAGCCCTGCGCTACTACCGGCGGAAGGCGGCTCGCTGGAACAGGTGCGTCCCGCCGCCGCGGCACCCCCGCACCGGGCACCCTCTGTGCGGGCATCCCCTGCGCGGGCATCGCCCGAGCACCCCTTGCACGGGCACTCCCTTTGCGGGCATTTCCTGGACACCCTTTGCATGGGCACCCCCTTTCCGGGCACCTCCTGCACGAGCATCTCCTTGACGCTCCTTTCCTGGGCACTCCCTTCCCGGGCATCTCCTGGGCACCCTTTTCCCGAGCTCCCCCTTCCTGGGCATTTCCTGAGTATGCCTTTTCCAGGCACCTCCTGCACCAGCATCTCCTGGGCACTTCTTTCCCGGGCACCCCTTTCCCAGGCAACCCCTGCCCTTTCTGGGCAGCTCTCCCCAACACCTCTCCCCTGCTTGAGCTTTCTGTGCCTGGGACTGGCAATGGAAACCCCTGGGTGTCCCCTGGCATCCCCAGCCGTGCTTGCACCCCATTTCCAGGCTCTCTGCCCCACTGCCTTCCTCATCACCCTCCTCCCCAACAACCAGCCCCCCATGGACTGGCAGAGCTGGGCTGAGCTGGGAGGCACCTTCCTGGGGTGTCTCCTGCCCATCTCTGCAGTCAGATTCCCAGGGAAAGGGATCCCTAGCTCAGAGTTCTCCTCCTGCTGCCTCTCCCAGCCCCAGCAACAGCTGCAGGAAAACTCCCCCATCTCCTGCTCCTGGGGTGAGACTGTCACAAAGAGGGGGGACAGTGACAGTGACCTTCAGCACCAACTCTGAACATCGACCACATGAGCATGATCCAACCACTGGGCCCTGGACCCCTTGCAGGAGGGCTGGGACCAAGTTGGAAACATCCAGCATCCCTCAGGATCCCCCAGCTCCTCCCTGCACCCCCAACAGCTTTTCTATTCATGCACAAACTGGGATACACCAGAGCATGGAGCTTCCAGTGCTCACAGCATCGCCTCACCACCCCCTCCATGGGACAGGACACCTGCAAGGGGACGGCAGCATCTGCTGGGGACCACCTCAGGAATCCCTGTCCTGGAACTTCCCCACTGCCCAAGTTTGGTTTCCAGCACCAGAGCAGCTGCCACCTGTCTGATGTTTGCTGAGCCGAGTGGGCAGGACTCCCAAGCTCCCACTTTCTCCACTTCAGTGCCTATCCCTGCTGTTTCTGTGGGACTCACCCAGTGTTGGTTCCGTGTGAGATTCGCAGGAGGAGATGATGGGAAGTGTTAATGGAAGGAAACAAAGAACGACCTCCGTGGCCCAGGGTCTGGAACTACCCTGTGTGCTCAGCCAGGGTCACCCCTACAAGGCTCTTCCCTGGCTTGAGTCAGTCTGGAGCACGTTGGATCCTTCATCACATCACTTGAAGTCCGTAGGTGGTGGGTTTGGGTATCCCTGGCTGTGCCACAGACCCGCCTTGGGTACACCTCCTCAGAGCTGAACAGTGCCTCCTGAAGACATCAGGATTTGGGTACCAAGATGGGCATTTCCCAAGAAAAATCCTGGTGGGAATGGGGGATTTAAACTCATGGCTTGATGGCTGCACCATCAGAAGCCCTGAGCGCCTGGTGCTGAGCTCTTCCTGCAGCGCTGGCATTATGTCCACACCTCACCTGCAGGACAGCCCTGGCTGTTCAGTGAGAAGTCTGCATTCCCCAGTTTTATTTTCCACTCTGTCTGAGCGTGGTGTTTGTGATGGAGCCGTGGCTGCACGTTCCCTCCTGCTCCGAGCTCTGGTTGTGGTGTGTCCGGGAGGAACGTCGTGCTGCCGTTTGTCCTTGACTGACTTCGCTGTGCTCCTCCAGGAAGGAAAAGGGAGGCAGGGTATTGATTATTCCTCAGTCACTTTGAAATAAAATATGTGGTGCTCGCAAGTGGGTAAAACCTCTGGGGAGCATGGACGGGCCGAGGTGACACACAGCAGCCTCTGCAACAACCTGCCAGCAACCACTGGTGCTGCAAATCCAACAGAGAATCAGATGGCACTTGCCAGGGCTGGGGCTCTCCAGAAGACAATCAGTTTGCTGTGGGGATGGAGGAATTCCTCCCTCAGCAGGAGCACTGCAGAACCCATGTCCTCACCCACGTGGCCAGGGAAAGAGCCATCCCTGGAACTGCCAAGGGCAGTGTCCTCATGGGAGTCAGGAATACATGGCTTTCCCTCCCAATCCATGGGTTTAGCAAAGCTTCTGCTGCTGCTGTTGAGGACTGGAGTGAAGTCTGCAGCAGCTCCACATCCAGGCAGGAGAGGGGGAGAGCTGAGTGTCCATGTTGATCCTCTCCTCCGGCGTGGCAGGGTGACAGCACGTTTCTCCATCACCCGTAGGTCTGGCTGTTGGCACAGCAGCCTTTGGAGCAGCAGGATGCTCCTCTTGAGTGGAACAAGCTGCAGCTTAACCTCCAGCACAGCGTGTCTGTCTCCATTTCTGCAGCCAGATGGACATCAGCTGGACGGGGACTCTGCCAGCTCCTGGAGTGGCCCCAGGACACGTCCCGTTTGGATACCCGTGGCCAAGGGGAGCACGGCAGTGCTTGTCCCCCTCCACGGAGCTCTCTGGCTGCTGCCCATCACTGTGCTGTTCCCCAGCACTTCAATCAGGACCAGGAGTTTGATTGCAGGATGCAGAACCAGCTGGAGAGACTGATGGGGATGCAGGAAGGAAACAGCAAAAAAAAAAAAAATCAAAAAACATCCACACCTCTTCAAAACCAAAAAAAACCAAACCCCCAAAACCTTTAAAACTCCAGAGATTATTTTTATCCTTGAAGGAGCAGCTCCAAAACCCCAAACTCAGGGCACTTGTGGCCTGAGCCCAGTGTCACCTCAAGCTGTGCCCCTCACCCCAGCTGAGAGCCAGAGCAAGCCTGGGGCTATTTATAGCAGGGTAAAAATGAACCCTGGTTTTATATCATTATGCCTTTTTGCAGAGATCTGTTTTTACAGGGAAATATTTCAGGAATCCTGAAGGAAACAGGAGGCAGAGGGAGCTGTATTTTGGGTTTGAAGGCTGGGAAGGGGCTGGCTCACCCCGGGCAGGGCCCATGTGGGTACAAGGCTGGGATCTGCCTCCCCTTGCGTAACCACTGCATTTTTTTCCCCATTGGTAATCCCTTGCTCTCTGCCACCCCGGGGGAACAGCCTGTGTGCATGGGAGGCAGGAGAGCAAATATGGTAAAATATTTGGGCAGCCTCCCTGGGGAAAAATCCTGAGTCATTCTTCTGCATCACTCGGGGGTTTATTGTCCCTGGCTGTGCTGAGGGTTAAGGTTGTGCCTCAAAGAACTGTCCACGGGAAACCTGGTGCAGGGCAGCAGCATGGGAGGGTCAGGGCACATCCACTGGACAGCATTCCAGGGCCACATCCCTGTGCATGGGAGGGTTTCTGCCTCCTCTGCAGACAGCCTGAGCAAAGAGCTGGAGCAGGAGGGAAATGCTCCAGCACCATTCCCTCGGACCACGCGCACGTGGACTTCGTGCTGTGGCTGACCTGGTCCCATGGAAAGACAAACAAACTGGGAGAGGGAACAGGCTCCCGTGACCTGCACATACAACCTGCCTCTCCAGTGCCTAGATGTTTCCCAGGATACTACTGCAACATGTCCCTCACCTCCAGAAGGTTCATCCCTTGCTTGGCAGTCAGACTTGACTAATCGCCCTGTTTAACCTGCTTGGATGGAGAAGGACGATGGAAAAATACACAACCAAACCCCAACTGCTGGGCTGAGCAGGGAAGCAAAAAAGCCACCACCACCCAAGAGCCCTTTCCAGCCACCAGTGCCAGCTCCTTGGATGACAAATGCCTTGATGAATGGTCAGCACTCCCCTGTGCAGCCGTTTCCCAGCGCTCAGGCTCTGGCTGAGGTCTGGCCAGGCGTGTGGCACTTCCCTCTCTCCAGCCACTCCGTCCCAGCCTTGGTTAATGTCCCACTCTTTATGAGCCCCCAGCTGCTGTTTGCTCTCACAGATGTGTCCTTTCAGTGCAAAGTGAACTTTCCCTTTCTCAGGACTGGCTGCTCCGTGCTCGGCCCAGGGCGGTGTTAACGAGAAAGTGTTGCTCTGCTGGGTGGAATGAGTGACCTCTCAGCTCCACACTGTGGGCCCCAGACTTGGAGGTCTGGAGGCTGAGGAAAATGCTAACTGAGTGCAGAGATGGGTTTGGATTATTGCTGAACTTGGGAGGCCCCTTCAGCTCCACCTGCCAAGAAAGGAGTGGGTAGGACCTTGATTTTAAGATGGCCTTGTCACATCCCTGCTCACCGAGCTGAGGGCTGTGAATCTGGTCATGGAATTGCAACTTGTGGCTCTCAGTGACTTTTTTCCCTGCCTGGGACCTCCAGCTTCAGGGGAAAAAAATTTTGTCAGGGATGTAATGACTGTAAATACTGTCCTCTGTGGACAGATAAGACCCCACTGTTCTCCTGGGCTTTCCAGACACTTCACTGAGCAGTCAAGACCCAAGTTACCTGCTGTCACATCACCTCCCCTCCTCAAACCTGGCCAGGAGCCTGTAGTTGCTCTGGGAAGCACTGCATCGATCCCACACCAGCTCTTTGTGATGCTGGAGATGCTGTTGAGCTCCAGTCATGCTCTCCAGGTCCTGGTGGGATGAAGAAAAGACAACAGAGCTTCCCTGAGGCCTCTTTCCAGGGCTTTACAGAGGCGGAAGGTGGCACAATCTATGAGACCTCTGACCACCCCAGTCATTGCTCCCTGCCTCAGTTTCCCCTCGGGTGGCACCCGGAATCCTTATCCACCCCACGTCCCTCCAGCTCTGCTCCCAGCACCTTCCCCACTCCCCAGCAGACTGCGGGCTCGGAGCAGCAAGATTTCCCATCCCCTGGCTCATCCTCATCACCCTGTCACTGCTCTCTCCCAGGAGGCACAAGCTCTACAGGGAGGAGGTCAACCTGACGTCCCCGGCGGCGCCGCTGCCGCTGCGGCCGGAGGCGAGCTGGCTGCAGTTCCACCTGGGCATCAGCCGGGATGGGCTCTACCCTCGCTCCAGCCCCATCGTTGACAGGCTGCTCCAGGACATGCAGGAGCTCCCCACCATCAGCGCCGGTGAGCTGGGGTGGGGCTGGTGGGAGCTGCGTAGGGCTGGGGGGCTCCAGCCCCCCTCCCAGGTCTCTTCTGCAAACTTTGGAGCCTGGGAATGGGGTCTGCAGCTGGAGACGGAGCCCAGCGGGGTCTCACCACTGCTCCTGCCCTTGCAGATTACAGCCAGGATGAGAAGGCACTGCTGGGAGCCTGTGACTGCAGCCAGAGTGAGTGTGACACTTGGGGCTCGCCCCTGCACCCCATTGCTTTGGCTGGCCCCATCCACAGCTCCTCCATCCCAGCCTCAGCCAGGGAAATGCAAAGCCAGGCAATGCCAGACCCTTCTCCCTCCCATTAAACCCTTCCACCCCAGCAGAGGCTGGGGTTGTAGGCTATGGAGTCCTTAAGGTTGGAAAAGACTTCCAAAATCATCCAGTCCAGCTGTTCCCCCAGCACTGCAAAGCCCACCACTAAAGCAATGTCCCCAGGTGCCATGTTTAGATGTTTTTTGAGCACTTCCAGGGATGGTGATTCCACCACTTCCACGAGTGGCCTGTTTGATGTGGGTACCAGGACACTGGTGCACCACTGGTTTCTCTACTGGGGAGGAGGAAAGAGCCCCCAGGGGGGATGTAACAAATGGCTGTTGGGAGAGGGGCTGGAAGGAAATCCCTGTGGCACAAGGGAGAAGGGGAGAAGAAAAATAACTGGAAAGAGGAGCAGCTGGAAGGGGTGATGGGATGCACTTACTGGGGTGGAAAGCTGAGCTGTGCTGGGATGTGTAACTGGGGTGTTCCCAGGCCCTTGACATCCTGTTTCCTCCCCAAGTCGTGAAGCCCAGCGGTGTCCACCTGAAGCTGGTCCTCAGGTTCCAGGATTTTGGGAAAGCCATGTTCAAGCCCATGAGGTAAGGACACCATCAGAGCCCCCTGCAGAGCCAGAACCCTGCAGAGAGTGAGGGGTGTGAGCATCCTTGGCAGGGACAGCCACACCACTGCCACGCCTTCCCCCTGCTGCCCTCAGCTACCTGGACAGCCAAACAGGTTTCATTATTCTTGGCTGCTCACACCAGTGTTCCCACCCTGCTGTTGATGTTGGACATTTCTCAGTTCACAAATGCCAGCCTGCAAAGTTGCTCGGGACACTTGTTCTCCTGAGAGCTTTGCCGTTAGGGACTGCTCATTTCCTCCTCTCCCCCAGCTGACTTTGGGGTTTGACCTTGTTTTAACTTGGATTCCCGAGAGTGTTTCCAAGAAACAGCCATCGGTCCTGCTCACCTCAAACAGTCTTAAACAGCTTGCTGAGGTTCACCCTCTGTTCCCTCCCAGGCAGAAACGTGAGGAAGAGACTCCCGAGGACTTTTTCTACTTCGTTGACTTCCAGCGGCACAACGCGGAGATCGCCGCCTTCCACCTGGACAGGTGAGGACCTGCCACATCTCCTGCCTCCTTCTCCTCCTGCTGCTGCTGTCAGGGCCTGCTCCTCTGCCCACGGAGAGCTTTGGCACGGGAACAGCCGTGCTGAGCCCTGCTCAGCCTCAGAGAAGGGATTGCTCTGTAGCACCCTCAGGGAGCTGACGTGTTATTTGGGGATGGGGTGGCTCTGGCTCTCACCTGACCCCCCCAGGAGTCAGCTTTGCCTTGGCCACGGCACGAGAACAGGTGAAGTCCAGGTTGGAACAGGCCAGATATTCACCTGGCTGTCACACAGCCACACACACATCATCCCTCCCCTGCATCCAAGCGCAAAGCTGAGCTCTGGGTGCAGCCTGGGTGCCCTCCCAGTGGAGAGTGACACACTCTAGCAGCAATCAAGGTGTGTTTTGGCTGGAGATAAACTGCAGAGATGCAGTTTTAAGCCCTCAGCTAATGAGCAATTAACCTGACACCTCTTTCTAGAGGGGTTTTTACTTAATAAAATCAAATACACCCTTCTCAGAAGATGAGGGCAGGAGCTTTTCTCCCCTCAGTGGGATGAGTATTGAACATCAAGGGAAGGTGATCCCTTATGGTGGATGGGGGTCTCCAATTCCTATAGGATAAGCAGGACTAGACTAAGTCCTGTAGCTCAAACTCCAAGCAAGGGAACGAAGGGAGCTGAATTCCCTTCCCAGTTCTGCCCCTACATCACCACAGTGACTCTGCCTGACTCAGCTACCAGCAGCTCCCTCTGCAGCTCCACCGCCACAGAAATGAGGCCAGACCGCTTTTCTGAAGTGCTTTGTGGTTTTTAGAGCTGGAAGATGCTGGATGAAAGCAAATATTTTTTTTCCCTTAAACATTGCTCAATAAGTAACAGGCTAAATCCTGTTTTGTGCCCGATTCCCAGGAGCAGAGGGCATTACCCAAGGAGCAAAGCAGAGCATTAGCCGGTTCACCTCGTGTTACTGACTCAGCAATCAACAGCAGCTTCCCACTCTCTGCCAGGAATGCCTTCCTGCCCCAGGCCCTGAGGTTTTTAAGAGTATTTTAGAGGAATCAGCCGGGTTTGAGTGCCTCTGAGAGGGCTGTGCCTCTTCAGCCACGTTGTAACAGGCCCAACATCTTTGCTCTGAGTCAAACCAACACTGTAGAAGGGCCTGAAGGGCTGTTCTGGTCCCTGAAGGACCCCACTTTTGCGCAAGGGGGTGAGAGAAACCGAGGCAAGACCTGGTAGGGAAAGAGACAGTAATCCTGGAAAACATCCAGGTTGTTGCAGGCAGCAGCTATTAAAACACCAAAAGCCAAACTCAGCCACATTTTGGCCCAGAGGGGCAAAATGGCTTTTTGCTTGAAAGAATCTGGGAGAAAAAAAAACAAACCCACATGGTTGCAGAGGTCTGAAGGCTCCTGATTCCCCTGCCAGGAGGGAGGAGGGCAGCACCTGCCCTGCCCCTGTGCAGCAATGTCCCCTCTGTGCAGCAATGTCCCCTCCGTGCAGGATCCTGGATTTCCGGAGGGTGCCGCCCACGGTCGGGAGGTGGATCAATGTCACCAGGGAGATCCTGGAGGTCACCAAGAACGAGGTCCTGCAGAGCGTGTTCTTCGTCTCACCAGGTGGGGCAAGTTATGATGCAGACGGTCTTTAAGGTCCCTTCCAGCCTAAGCCAAACCTTTGCCGGTCTGTGGTGGGAGGAAGGGCGGGACCTGCGGGCAGAAGGGGCTGCAGGACTCCTGGAAATCCCTGTTTTCTCTTCCCCTCCCAGCCAGCAATGTCTGCTTCTTTGCCAAGTGCCCCTACATGTGCAAGACGGAGTATGCAGTGTGTGGGAACCCCCACCTGCTGGAAGGGTCCCTCTCCGCCTTCCTGCCCTCCCTCAACCTGGCCCCACGGCTCTCCATCCCGAACCCCTGGATCCGCTCCTACTCGTTTGACGAAAAAGAGGAGTAAGTGGGTAAATGATGCTGCTTCCCATAACATCTGCACTGCAGGGAGCACGTGGGGACGGGCACACAGACACACGGACACACATGGTGCGGGCAGAGGGAGGTTCAGGGTGCCCATAATTCATCTAATAACTCCTAAAGCCTGGGCGTTGGCTGGGTTTGAGTTCCAGCCTCCCACCAGCACAAGGAGGGAGGTTTAATCCCAGGCTTTGGTGGGGGCTCTTGGGACACAGCAGCAGCAATTGAGTGAGCCTCCCCCTTCTCCATCCCCTGCAGGTGGGAAGTGAATCCTCTCTACTGCAACACAGTGAGGGAGATCTACCCCTACAGCAACAGCAACCGGCTGCTCAACATCGTGGACATGGCCATCTTTGACTTCCTAATAGGTATGATGGAGGGGGAAGGGCATTGCTTCCATGTAGGCCTTCAGCATCAGTCTTCCTGCCCTCTCTCCCATGCCAGGGAGTTTCCCAAAGCCATCCCTTCTCCTCCTGAGACAGTTTGGAGAGGCTGTTGTCTCCCCCCAGACTCACCCCAGCCCACTCCCCAGCAAGGTGAGAGCAGCAGCTGTGAGCATCTTAAACACGTGTTTCATGTAGACCTGAAAGAAAGCAGGGGATAGTTTAGAAAACCAGCAGGTCACATGCAAGGGAAACTCTGTTCCTCTGTCTGCCCTTTGCCAGGGAACATGGACCGTCACCACTACGAAATGTTCACCGAGTTCGGGGACGACGGATTCCTCTTGCACCTGGACAACGCCAGAGGGTGAGGCTGCAGGAGGAGGGAGGGGAAGGGGGAAGGGGCTGGGACAGCACTAAACTCTCTGCTCTTTGCTTTACCCCCAGGTTTGGGCGGCATTCCCACGATGAAACCTCCATCCTGGCTCCACTGTCCCAGTGTTGCACGTAAGTGCCTGGCTCCACCTTCCTCCCCAGGAATGTTGGTGTTCCCTCTGTAATGGGAACAGCTGGAAGTCACCCAGGCCTGGCTCCATCCAGCAGCGCAGGGAAGACCCTGCTAATTCCAGCCAAGGGGCAGGCTGGATGCTGGAGCATGGGAATACAAGTGGAAAAACATTCACTGATAAACCAGGAGACACGACCCATTGGATCAAGTCCTTCCCAGAAAGGTCTCCTAGCACTTCCCAGCCCATCCACATGAGGTGCTACCAGAAAGCACAGAAATCTCCATCCCAAATCCTGGTGGAACATCAATGCAGTTAATCAAGTTTCCTCTTCCCATGGCAGTAAGGGGAAGCTCATAAATTTAACTATTCGAACCCTGTCTTCCCCCTTTATTAAGTCACATAAATCATCAGCTGAAAGTGATATTTAAGAGACAGAAAAAGCTGCTCTTCCCTGTGGTTTCTTTTCAGGAGATGTGTAACCCCTTTCCTTGCTGTACCTGCTCCATCTCACCCTCGAGGTGATAACTGCACTATCCCCACACATCTCTATTACTGGATCTAATTTTAAGAACTGTTATTTGCTCCAAGGAACCTTTTCATTTATAATTGCAGGCTCGCAGTGAATCCTCCTCCTGAGCTCCTATTTTGTGCAGTTTAAAATTAACTCTGTCTCTTAATTTGATCTGCAAACAGTAATATCCACAGGTCAGATCATTCTCATTCTTCCAGATCCACCTCCCAGAAACGGGCTCTTAATTTAATTCTCCTTGTAAAAGGCAGTGGTTAAGAGAACCTGCAAGCTGCACCTTGTCATAAACCAACCAGGACCAAGAACAGTGGAAAAGCAACTTGTGCTGCCTGAGGGAGACACGCAAATCCTCATTTCCCACAAGAACCAATCCGCTTGGAACGGGGGAGCATCCAAAACGACTTGGAAAGGGAGTCCAGAGGTTTACTTGAGTAAGCACACAGAGGCCACAAATTTCAGCCTGCCCTGACCTGGACTCAGCCCACAGAGTCACCTCCTTGCTCCTACACAAAGCCAAGCCATGTACATGTAAGGAGGAACAAACTCCTCCAGCCCCTCCAGAGAGAGGGAGCACTGGAACCTCAGGGATGCTGAACAGCTGCTCACTTCCCTGTTAAACACATCCATACCTCCTTTCCAGCTGAGTTCTTCTCCAAGTCTGGCTTCCAGCAGATTTGTCTGGTATTTTTAGCTGCCTTTCACAGCTCCCACCCCAGCCCTTGTCCCTCACGTTGGAGCCTGCAGGTCTCCTCTCCCAGCACAGTGAATGGCACAAAAACAGCCGTGCCATGAGATGGTCTTTTCCCTCGAAGGGTCAAAACCCTCCTCGAGGCACAGACAGGCTTGGAAACAGCCCCTGCTTAGACTAATGAAGTCCCTGGAAGGCTCTGGGTGAAACCTTCAGCAGTTCAGCACAGCCCCGGGGTCACAGCCGCCCTGTGGGAGCAGAGCGGGGCAGGATTTCCACCTCACCCTCCTCTCCGTGCTCTGTTTGTTGTGCAACTGCTGCAGCATTAAATCAGCCTTTCCCCATGGGGTCAGACCATCCCGTTCTCCACCTCCAAGCCCTGTCACTGTTGGGAGCAGAGCAAACACAGCTGGTGTTTACCCACAGCAGCTCCTCGGCCGCCTGCTGCCTCGGAGGACAGCGCACAGATGCTCCTCCACATCTACTCCCTGCACTGCTTCCCCTGGCAGCAGCAGCACCTCGCAGCTGGGATTTGAAGCCTCACTGCCAGCCTTCACACTTGATCAATTGATCTTTTTTTCCAGGACTGTTAATGCAGGAGGATGGTGCTTGCCCCCGTGGCAGCTGGTCACGGCACTGTCCCCCCTGCCTCGTGCGGGCGGCATCGCTGACCGCAGACACGCACCTCGCTCTGCTGCGCCCAATTTTGGTTAGATATTAGGGGAAAAATTTCATGGAAAGGGTTTTAAAACCATTGGAACGGGCTGCCCAGGGAAGTGGTGGAGTCACCATCCCTGGAAGCGTTCAAAGAACGCGCGGATGTGGCACTTGAGGACGTAGTTTAATAGTGAATGTGGTGGTGGCTGGGTTGGTGGTTGGACGTGGTGATCTTAAAGGTCTTTTCCAACCTTAACAATTCCATGGTTCTCCCCAGCACCTGGTACAGCCCAGTGGCTGCTCATCCAGGCACAGCCACAGCCACAACCCTTTCCCAAACAGCACATGGCCTGTTACAGCTGCAGAGAGCCAGATCAACATTCCCCATCAATGCCCTGGGTAAACAACAGCCATACAGGGGCAAACTCTGGAGCTGCCCAAAATGGATCTGACTACACCTTTTTCCACCTGAAAATTCTGGCTCGGCTAAATCCGAATGGTTCCACAGACATGGATCACTTAGTTTCCAAAATTTAAAGAGCAATAATTAAACCCACTGATTAACTCCAGTACTAGAGATGCTGAAGTCAACACACTTTTGCTAAGGATTAAACAAATGATTTCAGAATACTTAGTTTCCCAGAAATGTTCCAAGATTGTAGCCTTTCATCCCATTTTCTGTCTAAGGGAAATCATATTTAAATCTCAGTACCTCTTAAGGTGAAAAGTCACAGTTCCATCAGTTCCAGGAAATACTTCCTCTGTTTCCTCAGGGTTTTGACAGAAGGTATTTTCTCATTTATGACTCTTCATTTACCTCCCCATCTCATAAATGTCATCCCTCGGGACATGGCACCACCCTGCAGGAACGTGGGGACCTGGTCCATCTCTGACTCAGAGGAAAAACACTCACTACTGAGAACTTCGAGCATGTTTTCCTCTCTGGTGACAGAAATCAGCAGTACAAACACTCTGGAAAAACAAAGACGACGAGGTTTCTGCAAAAAATTTCGTTTCCTTCCAAAAGGGAAAGATATTGTTCCAAAAATGTTTAAGTTTCCTCACCCATCTCTGCCCTCCCTCCTTCCCCTGCTGCCAGGGGGCTGGATTTTCCTGGGAGGCTGCAAGAGGTTTGCATTAAGGTGTCCAATTCCCTTTTTTTTTCCAGAATAAAGAGGACGACGTTGCTGCGGCTCCAGCTCTTGGCCCAGCCTGAGTATCGGCTCAGCGACGTGATGAGGGAATCCCTCCTGCAGGACCCCCTGGCCCCCGTCCTCACCGAGCCCCATCTCCTGGCCTTGGACAGACGGCTGCAGCTCATCCTGGACGCTGTGAGGAAGTGCACAGACACCTATGGAGAAGCCACCGTGGTGGCCAACGACACCGCTGAGCCCCAGGCTCCTGCGTCAGACAGAGCGAAGCTGGACACTTAAACAGCCCTGAACTCGTGCTCAGAAGCAGGGAAAACCCCTGCAAGGCAAGTGGCAGGGCTTAACAGCTGGTGATTTCCACCTGCAAACACTTGCAGGGACTGGGAGGGGACAGAAGATCCTCAAGAATCACACTGGGCTTCTGTGCTGGTGCTCAACGAGAGCTGCTGCGCTTGGCCAGGGTGTTGGTGTGACCACAGCAGATCTTTGCACCCCAAACACCAGCTCTGTGGGGGAAAAGCAGTGATCTGCTGTTCTGGAGTTGGTCCTGCCCTTGGGAGGGTGGGGGAACACATGGCCTTGGTTTGCTCAACCTGCACGGCGATCCTTGGTCCTGGTGAAGGACACAAACAGATCCGAGGATGGGGGGTGAATAAAGAGATGCCAAGAGCATTTTCCTCTTATTTGTTCTGTAATCAAGACTGTATGTGAGAAAAGAGTAGTATTACTTCACAAAGGCAGTGCCTGCCACTGAGACAACACATTGACTCAGCTTGGTCAGACCAAAGAGCACCTGCACTTACTCATCATCAACCCCAAAAATCAAACTGCTCTGAGACACGACTGTACTCACAATTCAGGAACTCACCCATTCCTGGTGAAAACATTCCGCCAAAGGGGGGGCATCCATCTCAAGTCATCTCCTTTAAATCATTTAAATGACAACTTTAAAAATCATTAAATTGTCATAAAAAAATAGAAATGGAAATAGAAAATGGAAAATAGAAATGGTGTCCTGCCCTCCCCCCCGCCAATGCATTTTGAAGAGATGCAAAAGAAACTGGAGACCAAAAAAGCAGGAAGGGTTATTGTAGGTATTTCATTTTCCAGTTTTCCTCTCACCTCCCAATGAAAAGTTTAGGAATAACTTTGATTACTTTGATTACTGAAGCTCTCTTTAATAGCTTTTCCATTTTAACTGTTCAGGAACAATTGCACTGAGCCTTTTGGCAGCCTGGGGAAAGTAGCTGAGAGCTGTGTTGATAATTTATCATCTTTAAGGGGGGGGACATAGCCAATAAAAAACCCCACACCACAACCAGTTACTACAAGCTCATTCTAAACTAACCTTTTAAGTTGAACAAAACCCACCTACAGCATTGCAGACCCTCCAGGGAATCCCAAAACCACCGTCCAAGTGCTGTCAGGCAGCAGTTAAGAGGTTCTCAGGGGGCTGCTGCACTGACCATTGGCTCATTTTGTCATGGGCTGGAATTCTGCCCAACCTAAAGGGAACTGGGTGACACAGACAGCAGGAGCCTGGATGGTGCAAGAAAGGAACAAAGCTCGTTTGGCCACAGCTCTCATTTTTCCCAGGGTGTTCAATTCAGCTCCACAATAGCTGGACAACACACCTGACTCCAAACTACAAAAGGCTGGAGTCGTAATTTGAGTGTGGCCCCCCCAGGTGCCCTTTTGTACGTCTGAGGAAGTCTGGAGTGTTTCTCAGTGAAGAAATTCCTGCAATACTCTGAAGACACAAAGGTTAGCAAAAAAAAACCCCACACAAACCCACCAAAACCCCCACTCCAGGCTCCTTCAGCGTCTCCCAACTTGTGATTCAGCCCCATCCTTCCACTTCCAGCTTTTCCACAGTCCTAATCAGAATTCTTGACATTGGGGACTTACAGACCTTTCTATTCCCTTGGACAGATGAAAATAAGAGGATTTAACTCCCTCTCAAGCATGTTCACTGTGTTGGTTTTTTCAGCACAGCACAACGAATTTCCAAAGGTTTATCTCCCTCTACTGGTGACTTTTTGTGCTCTCACCACGCAGGACGAGCCCAAAATTAACTCGATCGTTGTCGTGGAATGGTGAGTGCTGGCTGCTCCAACAGGAAGAATGTGGCAACAGAAGATAAGCTTAAAAGTAACATTATAGTTATATAGTATATAGTTATAGTTACAAGGCTGTGGAGGTTTTTAAGTTTCACTTTAGGTGATAAAAGTTCTGGTTTCAGCCTGGTTTTCTTTCAGTCAAGGGGATGGGGAAAGGAAAGGCAAGGAAACAAACCCATGGATATTTGAAGGGCTGCTACACTTAACAGGGTCCTTCTCACTGCAAAAATCAGTCGTGCCAGAGCTCCAGAGGAATTCCCAGGCTGGCACACGGAGAACAAGCTCCCCACAGGCTCTGAGGGGAAGGTTCAGGACCTGAACTCAACCCTGTGGAGTTAACACCGAACTAATCCATTAAGCTGCTTAGTTTCTACTGCCTCATTCATGACACATCCTCTAAAGCCAAAGGAAAACACAATGCAGAGATGGGAATAAAATAAAAGAGACTGATTGCATTTAAGAATTTAAATCATTTTATTGCTTTACCTGCCATTAGGACAATCTATAACAAAAGGAATATAATATAATATATTAGCACATACAGTAAATCAGACTTATAGAGTCAGGTAACAATACAAAAATGGTCCTCTGGTTGACTATAGCTTCCTAGGGCAATAGACTTCATCAATTTGCTGAAGATAGACTAGCAAAAAATTACTTCTAAAGCCCTGAATGTTAGCTAAGGCAAAACTATGCCAATTGTGGTTTCCAACATATTCAAATTGCACACAAAGGTAAAGCTATAACTGTGTTTAATATTTAACTCAGACTTAGCTGATTTATCTTAAAATCTTGTAGGTAAAACTACAAAAGGGAGTAAACAGCAAGCTAAAAAGATGCAGTAGTGAAACTTGATTAGAAAGCCTTATATAAAAAAAATGTGCATTTTTTTTTTCTGTGGAGCTCTAACTGGTTTACACAGTTTTTGGTGCTTTAATGTAACACAAAGAACACATATGAAGAAAAAACCTTCAGAGAGTCAAAACTTAAGAAAAAAATTTTTACCAAAACAAAGGAAAAGAAAGAAAGAAAAAAAAAAACAACCCAAAAAAAGGTAGCATTTGCTTATTCCTTAAGGACTCTGGCAGAAATCCTCTACTCAACATCTCCTGAACAGAGAGAGAGCCCAAACCACAAGCATTTAAATCCCCTTCTTGGGATTTCAGGTTCAGAAATACTCTGAAACCTTCTGTAAAGGCTTGATACCTTCAGTATTATTCTGCATGGATGAGCAGACTCTTCCTGATTCTCTACACGCCTGGGAGAACGTTGGACTTGAATCCCTATCACCTCAGAAAGGAAATAAAACGAGGGCTCCGCCGTTAAGAGTAGTTGCACAACAAATGCCAAACTGCTTGCTGTCACTCCCAAATACAAACCTATGCTACTTTATATAAATTACAGTTCAAAGGAAACCTTAAAAATCGCCTACAATTATTGAACCGTGGAATTCAGTAAAAACTTTGGGGAAGTTCTTGGTGCGCGCAGAGCAATGGAACACAAAGCTGGGAAATACTGAAATACATTTAAGACTCCGCGACAGGTCGAGCTTGGAAAAAAAAATGTAAGGACTGAGTATGAATCCTCTTGGATTCAAAGTAGGTTTATAATGAACCATAAAAAAAAAAAAAAAAAGAAGTTATGAATGGACAGGTTTAAAAACTTAAAACAACGGAGTGTTGCAGGAAAGTTCAAACATTCAGTTTTTTCTGCCTCACATTCTCTACCAAGAATAATGGATCTCTACAGACCAGCCACCTGCAACTGATGCTGGCCAGAAATACTCAGCATTTATTTTCCCTGGTAACAAAGGGTCACCTGAACTGATGATGATTATTTTTAAAGTCAACTGAGGATTAACAAAACAAGTCACAGGGAAAATCAAATGTTTGCTTTCAACTTCTACACCAATCTAAGCACTCAAAACATTACTAACAGCTGGACAGCTGCACATTCTTACACCAATCTATGAACTAGAGACCAGTCAGGCATTGAATGTAACATTTGGTTCTTGCCACTTGGAACAGGAAGAGTTTAAATGGCAAATCTATGGCTGAAGAAACAACAAGAGAAAAAGATCAGTTGCAGCAAGTCAGCAAATGAATTAACAACTGCAGTAGTTCACCAGAACTATTAACCTTGAAAGCTTTTGATTTTACACTTGACAAAAAACAGAACTAAGCAATCTTAAACCAGTGGACACAGGTACAATTATACTGGTAAATTCCAACTGTGGCTTTCTTAGCAGCTGATGCCTCACGATTGAACCCAGGATTACAGTACCCAGAAAATGAAAAACAACAACAAAAAATAAAGAAACCCAGAAAACCCCAAGCCCCAAGAAGCTCAATTACAAGGGCAAGTTCTCATGTGAAAAGAAATACAGCAGGTGATGACCACAGCCTTAAAACCTGTCCAACAATTTGAGAAACACCTTCACAAGGATTTTCTTTCTTCCCCCTCCCTTTCCTGTCACCTCCTTACTGTATGGCAGTGGCGTGGTGCCAGGAGGTCTCTCCCTCGCTGAAGCAAGGCTGCACTGGCCTGAGTTGGACACTGGTGCACAGAGAGAAGCAAATGTCTCCATACAACTTTTGCTATTAATTTAATGGGACAGAGAGCACAGAAATAATATGCCCTAAATTAATGACAGTGCCGTGATAAGCAGTTAATTTTTTTATCTTATTTTTTTCTCTCTTTTTTTTTCTTTTTTTTTTTTCTTTTCTTTTTTTTTTTCCTTTTTTTTTTCTTTTTTTTTTAAACCAGACAGGAAGCTGCAAATGCCAGTGGCAATGTGGCTCTGCACAAGGGAAATAAAGCAGTCTGCATTTGTGAAGCATGGCTTGGACAGGGAGGAAGGTTTCAGACAGACAGTGATACAAAACTGTTGTACTGCTGGATGTTCCTCTTGAGAATGTCCGAGCAGGGGCCCAGGACACGCTCGAAGCGGGGCCGGTCCAGCTTCACACATTTCAAGGGGCCACGAGCAACGACTGTGGCAGCACGAGGACGGTTCATCAGCAGAGCAATCTCACCTGGGGCAGCAGAAAGCGTGGACAGTGTCACAAACCAGCAGGTAAAGAAATCACCCCCTTGCACTGCGAACTGCAGGGAAGGTAATTCCCGCGTGGACACCGCTCAGAGCAAGTGTCTATGTAGTTACATTAAAAGCAACTGTTTAAAAGAACTACTTGATGATTTTGTTATTAATCACCCTGTCCACATTCAAGTCTCTCTGAAGAAAGCCTAAGGAATTGTCAACACTGGCTCTGTTTGAGAAAAGGTCATGTTTCAGTTTACCATGTCATTTTCCTAGTCAACAAGTATTTGTTTTTCTAACAGGTAAAGTATGTTACTGCTTGGTTCTGGTGTTTCTAGGAAACTTGGGACAACACAACCATGGGACTGAAGTAAAAAAACACACAAAAACCCCATTAATGCACAAGACAGAAGCCTTTAACCCACAGGTGGCCAAAATAAAGAACTGGATTTCACCATGGGGCTGTGGAAGATGAGCAACTTGAAGTCACACTGGATTCCCACTTCATAAGTTTTGCACAAACATGCCAAAAGCTCTGTCTCAACTGCTAAACAATATATTTGGAAATGAAGTTTTCAACAAGACCCTGTTGGTGATAACAACCCCCAACATTCCCAGAAACAGAGTGGAAGAAACCACAGCAGCAACTTTTAGGTTGGATTGTTTGTATTTAGGCAGTTGAGTTGGTTCTCTTCATGCTCAGGACTGAGGAGAGAACTCAGTGTTCCTTGGAAAATACATTTGCCTGTTTTATCAGAAGGGATGTTCAAAAGAAATGAGAAGAAAAACTTTTCCTCTGTGCCCAGTTAAAGCTCCTGAACTCACTGGCCTCCAAAAAACAGGCTTGCAAAAGGATAAGTTGGTTCTAAGGGAGAGTTAAACCCCTGAGGGGACAGGTCTGCAGCACCTAAACACGATGGTTGGGATGTTATTTAGTTCAGGAGTGGGAAACTCCAGAAAATATTGAGGGAAATATTAGAAAATACTGAACTGACACACAGAATGAAGTCTAGTCCTAGATCCTGAGCTAACCAGAGCTTTAGGCAGAGCCAATGCACTTGGGTCCATCCCACTTCAGGCCTCTCAACACAGAATTTGCTGATTTTATCATCTACAGAGCTGAAAACCTGGACAATCAAAAGGTTTCAGCAAGGGGGAAGAGCACTAAAGAGGAACTACCTTAAACATGAGAAAAAAAGTTAGGGATTCTGAGAGAGGGGGGAGAGGGCAGTATTTAATCATTAAATAGCAGGTTCTGACCAGGTTGTTTTCTGACCTGAAGGAGAGAAGGCTAAGGAGGGAATCTGATTATCTTATTACTGTCTTCTGCTACACAGTGAGTGACTACAAACTCACACTGCTCCCTGCACAGTGAAAGGCAGAGAGAAAGCAACAAGCTGCAGAACAGGAAATTCTTGTCAGGCATAAAGAGAAAAAAACCTTTTCACAACAGGGCTGGTTAAACAGCAAAAGAAATTGCCCAGAGAGATGGTAGGATCTCCATCCCTGGAGACACGAGAGACTCAACTGGGCACAGCCCTGAGCAGAATGATGCAATTTCAAATTTAGCTCTGCTCATGGCAGGGAGGTCAGGCCAAATCACCACTCTGCTACAGAAAAATACTCTGGAACAATCACATCCTGAGACACGCGTGCTCACCCGAATGCCAAGTGACTCTGGCACTCACCTGACACTGGGTGAAACCACGAGAGTCCAAAGCGGTAATTAAGCAAATCCATCTCATCCCTCCCATCCACACAGCACAGGTAAAGTGGTGACAGTGGTGATGTAACCACAGCTGTCACTGTGGAACTCACCAAAGTAATCAGAAGGTCCCAGCCTGCCCACTTCCACAAACTCCTCGTTTTCTGACCGGCGCTGTAGCACTGCAGCTGTGCCCTGCAACAAACAAATCACAGCGATCAAACAGCTGGAACTGTGTAACTCCAATAAATTCCAACGTTACCTTCAATAAATTGCTTAATTCCAATCAACTCAAAACACTGAATTCCACCCAGAATCAGCTGCTTTGCAGAAATAACTCTTACAATGCCTCAGTTTAAAAAGCACTTCACAGTTCACCCAACTGCTCTACAAAAGCAGCTGCTCCTTCCTCCTCTCCAAACATAAAATGTCTTGGGTGTTTACATGCCCACAGAACCAATTTCTTCCTGGTTTTCCTCATAACAGTAAGAATATTATAGTATGACCAGCAAAAAAACCCCAAAAAACACCAGACAGAAGACAATGATACCTCCAGCAAGATGTTACTGGCTATTTAGAACAGGTCTCTTCTACCCTGAAAAATTAAAACTTATTGCTTTTTTCCTATTTAGAAATAAAATAAAAAAAAAGTCAAGTTCTGAACTTTTAATTTTGACCTCACTTACCTCCAAGATAATGAAGAACTCATCTCCTGGCTCTCCCTGGACCACAATCTTCTGCCCATCCTCAAACTGTACCGGTTCCAAAGCATCAGCTACAGTGAGACGCTCCCACTTGTCCAGAGATTCTACAGAGTTAACAGCTTGTTAACAGAATGTCTTCTCAAGGCACAAATGACATTTTTTGCTCTGCATTTATACAGGGGTCAAGGTATTTCTGGCTACATTTGTGCATCAGATATGAAGACCTGAATTAAGAGTCGTTTTGGATTGATGCAGAAAATCAATACAGGGTTTGCAGCCACTTGTCATGAACTACCACAACAGCCTGAAATCATCATGATGTTGGGTAACAGCTTCATTACAATTTATTCCAATTCAGAACAAAAATCTTCTCACTTACCCAATATAGATACTTTACTAAGGAATTTCTCATACATATTTCTCTTTCTCAAGGTATTTCCCTAAAAAACAAAAAGAAAAAAATCCAAACACACAAAGTAAGTTTTCTTTCTACTTCAAGTAAAACTCAGGACAAAAATAATTTTAACCAGACAAACTGCATCCTGTCTCACAGACCCCAAACCCACAAGATTAGGTGTTTTGAAATTGAGTTATTTCAGTAATGTTTCAGTTGAGCAACATTCATAAAGTACTCAGCATTTATTGCAGTTACATTCCCAGTTAATACTGCTCTGGTATTGTTTTGCTCACTAATGCAAGATTCTCCCTTGCCCTGTGCCTGAGAGATGCATGTTGAGTAATCAGCTTTCTGATTACAAAAGAGATAGCAGGATTTGGAATAAATAATTCCAGCAAAGGACAGGCCCAGGCAGAAGGTCAGATGACCAGCATAAGTAAAACCCAAAAGGCATAATTCCAGTTTCTGAAGGGTACTTGCCATCAGGATCCTCCTGTAGCTGTCTCTGTCGATGCCCCACAACTTCACGTTCGTCTTGGCTTTGACGGTTGCAGCACGAGGGGTTCCATAAATGAGGGCAAGTTCTCCAAAGCTCCCACCCTCACCAACACTGGTGGCCCACTCACTGTTCACATAAACCTGAAAGGCAGAGCATCCTGGTGGTCAGAGACACCCCTGCTTCCCTCTATTCCCAGCACAAGGAAATTCCCACCATTCCAGGGCTTTATCAGCACTCCCAACCCCAGCATCACTTTGACTTCCATTGTCTCTCCTACGTCACATGCACAGACTCTACACGGGTGAACTCCTCTGACAGGACATGACATCTCAACAAGGTCTCTGTCAGAGAGAGCTATGAATCAGCTGCACTGGAAAGTGAAAAGCCTGTCCCACAGCTCAACCAGACTACACCCTGCACTTGTAAAACATTTCTACTGTGTTGGTGTCCAAATCATTCATTTTCAAACCCAACACAACTCATAGTCCGTGCAGCCAGACTGAGCCATTAAGGAGCAGAATAAGCTCCTGCAAGTAAGGATTTAATATAAGAAAAGCTACTAAAGGCACTGCCTGTAGAAGAGGCCTGCAAATATCAGAGTATTCTTCTGCTAGGAATGAACATATCATTAATAAATACCAATAATGCTTACATCCATTTCTCCTTGATCAACAACGTAGAAGTTATCACCTTCATCACCTAAAGAAGAAAAAAATAATTGAATACACACTAAAATGAGTAAATCTATGCAAACATTCATATTTCACAGAACTGTCATCTCTGACAACTTTGATATTTAAATTCCTATAAGGTTGACAGATTTTTCCACAGCTTGCAGGGTGAAATTTCACATTTTGCTGCGTTCACACTCCTCTCAGCCCTGTGAAAGGGGACATCTACTGGTATCTGGGAGATCAGCAGCAATTCCAGGAGTACTGGATCCACAAACTGACATAACATGTTCTACAGAGTCATCAAATGATATTCCCAACAGATAATATATGCACTGAAACCACATCCTCCTATCCTTGCTCCACTCCTCATTTCAGAACGAGCTGCACTTCAGGGAGCACAACAAGAAAGGGTCACTGCAGCCAGACACTGTTTCTGTATTCCAAAAAACCCCAAAAACTAACAAGAACACCAGGCCAGAGCCTGCTCCCCATCCTCAAATCCCTCACCAGTGCAAACACCGTGACTTGCCTTGCTGTATGACAGTCTCTCCTGCGATGTAAGTGACAGGGAACATGGCATCAAAGATGTCACTGAAGAAGAGGACACCAAAATTAGACAAAAGCCTGGACAACTCCACACATTCACATTCCACCCACCAAAACTGCTCCTGTAGCCCCTGTATGGTTACACTGACCACAGCCTGTGCAGTTTTGGACACTGTGACAAATCCATTCTGCAGTCTGCCCTTCCAGAAACTTTTTAACTCTCCAGAGATTCCCTCCTACCTTCTTTCATTATCATCGAGATGGGTGAACAGCACATTCTTCTCAATAGCTTTTGCCAAAGCAGCCATAGTCTTATAATCTTTTGGAATAACCTAGGGCATAATCAGAAAAAGCAACAGATTAATTTTTTCCTATCAAATTTGTGCATTTCACAAGGTAAGTAAATTATTTTTAACTGCTAAAAAACACCGGCTGAGTATTTCCAGTTTCTTTCAAGCACTATAGATATAAACCCAAATCACTGTTTACAGCCAGCCTGAACACCAGTTAAACAGAATCTTCTATTATGTTATGCATCTGTAAAAGCATCATCCCATGCTCAGTTTGTAAGTTTTTTTCCAAGAGGACAAGTATCTGTTCAACCTGTGTTTTCCTGTGAATAGCAGCAAGTCTGCTCTGCCATAAGGCCAAATTGAAACACTTTGTTTACATGTAACATATATATGTACATCTAATTATACAGGACTTCAAAGGGCAACAGGTCTAAGCAATGCATAAAAGTTTTAACTGCCTGACAGTTTATTCCATCCACACGGGTCTGCTTTTTATTTCCTTATTTATTTAATACTCTGGGAAGAAGGTGGGTTCAGATAAACTCTTGGCCTGCAGATGTAATTCTTAGTGAAGTTTTAAAGCCAGACACCTTTCTAACATAAGATGCAGCATCCTCTTCTGTGTAGACTTCTGCACTGATGGCCCCACGTCGTGACCGATACTTCACCACAGGGTTGAGGGGAGGAGGAGGAGAGATTTCATCCTCCCGGGAGTCTGAGCGAGAACCAGACTTCAGTTGATTCAACAACTGTTTTGTTTCCTCCTAAACAGGAAGGGAGACATGTTTGTGTCACTTAATACAGCAAAGAAAAAAAAAAAATAAAAAGGCAGTCATATATCATGTTCCAGTTTCTCCTGCCAACCCAAGGGAGCTTCCTGTGTACTATTATTCCCACATTACGGCAAACAGGAGACTGCAGCACCCAAGATCAAAGGCCTGTCAAAATAGATGGTGGATATGCCTCTCATTCATAACAATCATATCACAGTGGTGTTTCCTTCAGCAAGTTATACTTGATTTATTAAGCTATCAGTGTAAACAAGTCTATTCTACTTTCTGCCAAGACACTGGCATCATCTTTCTGATGAAGACATTCCCTAAATGCTGGAGGCACCTTCCCAGCTGCAAACCCCACAGTTCCTCCCTCAGCCGAGAGGTGTTGAAGCCTTTCAGGACTTGAAAGACAGAGGAGCAATTCCTCAGAAATCCATGTTACATGAGAAGCTTTTGAAACAGGTCGAGTCATGGACCAACTTGATACTCATTAGCCAATGTTTATTTTAGGAGAAAGAAACATGAACACCACTTACAGAAGAGCTGGAGGAAGGATGCTGAAGGCCAGACTAGGAAATTTTTTTATGGAAGCCACAGATTTGTCAACTTTGCACAACATGGTATGTTTTCCTTATTTCCCTCAGTTACCTGTCGTGTTGTAGTGATACTGTAGAAGACTAGGGTACTTAAAATAAAACAAAGTCTATTTTGACACACAGAAATTTGATTTTCAGAAGATTCACCTTAATCAACTAAAATCAGACTAAAAACAAAATCAGCCAACCCTGGAGTCAGAGCATTTGCGCCATAACAGCTCAGATGACACTCCCAGCGTTAGGAAACAGAGTTTTGGGACATTCTGTAAAAGAACAAGGAGTCTTCTGTTCTCCAAGAGCTCCAGCCCTTGTAAAAGCTGGGTTTGTCCCAGCGTCCTTGATCCCAGCTGGGCAGAGCTGCCTGGCTCCGGAGGTGCAGGGAGGCCATGGGTAACAACACCACTGCGAGGGAAGGGCCAGCAGGAAACCATGCCCGGATTTACATTCCACCTCTCCCGGAGCCCAGGAGCAAGTGCTGCTCCACCGACTCACGTTTCACTTCCTGCTTTCTGCCCATTGATAAAATGGTGCCACATTTCACCACGGTGGGAGCAAAAGGTATTTTAGAACTTGTCTCTATGTCTGGTTTTAGAGGAACGAGTCTCGACAGAGATGAAATTAAAACCAGCCTGAGCGGTAATAAGTGTTTGGTTTAAACTGCCTCTCCAGAGTGGAAAACACCACCAACCCCAGAAACCTGTTTGTTCACATACACAAAAAATGACACTTCTTTAAAAAGTGAACACCAGCTGCTGTGTTTTTTCCAGCATCACATAAAATATTTACCACTGTGATCAGAGATTGAAGCACTTCAGCAGCATTTAGTGAGAGAGCTGCGTCCAAACACTGTTCAAAACTCACCTGGGCAATGCCCCACTCAGGGGGGCAAGGAAACTGCACTGACAGAAAAAATACAACTGGTAACTTCTGCCTGATACAAAATTTAACATGAACATAGTTCCTTTTAGTATATTAGGGTGGGGCATGGACACAGAAACAAGCTACAGGTGGGTAAGAATGTATTCATTTAGAAGATACGCGCTATTCTAAGTAGTCTATTTACACGCTCACCAAAAGGAAGGTTCTCCCTGAATGAGACAAATCACAGAACAGAACCATAAAATAGGATCCAAAAAGGTCTCCAAGATCATCAAGTCCAAACACCACCATGTCAACTAAACTGTAAATCTCCAGATATTCACATTACACATTGCAAGACTACCCTGTGCCATAGTGACATCCTAAAATCTCATTGTTTTCATCTTTTTAAAATACACCTTCCATAAT
The DNA here is from genome assembly GCA_035583135.1 of Lophotriccus pileatus. NCBI lineage: Eukaryota > Metazoa > Chordata > Aves > Passeriformes > Tyrannidae > Lophotriccus > Lophotriccus pileatus. The sequence continues at coordinate 2,343,679 of JAWWES010000042.1, forward strand.
TTTGGATACTAAACCCCATTAATTACACTACCAGATCAGAGAAAAATGACAATAGGAGCTGATGAAAGAGTGGCAATTGTTACTCTCAGTTACCTTTGAATTCAGCCAGTGGGAAAAATGTGTCTTTTCAGGTTTAGAAGCTCCTCAAATTAAACACACAGTGGACAAAGGCTCTCAGTTTGCTCTGCACTGACCAGTATAACCATTCCCAGGACTTGAGACAGATTTAGTAATAAAGTTAGCCTATTTATTACATCCAAGTTTAGCTCCTGGCCTTTCAGCTGATGAAGCAGTTCAAAGTTTTAGTGTCAGTGATCACTAAATGTAAATTTTATTTTTCCTGGCAAGTAACAAATATGCATTAAGTCCATTTAAATTATTACAAGAAAGAAATATTAAAGTGATGACACTTCACATACATATTTAAGCCTCTCAGGTATTGAAGAAGAGCTTCACAATTACACTGTACACTGTATAACCTGCAAGTTGTCATTACACCACACAATCTCAACTTCTGGCTAATTAGTATTTCATTTATATCAGCTCTCCACATATTTAAAAAACTCCAAATATTCAGAAGCTAAAAAAGCATTTGGGAAGGCCTGCCATTAATTCACATCTGCAGAGTATATCTTCCTTAATCATCATGTTTTGCAAAAGAAACACTTAGGAAAATGGGAAAATACTCAGATCTGTATCTGTGGAGGCACAGCAGGTGGTGGGGAACAGGTACAGTGACTCCATGTCAATCATATTTCCTAATTCCAGCTTTCTCTAAAGCCTAGTATGCACATAACTGTACTGCACATATGCACTTATTCCAGAGGACAATCATGTCCAATGTCCAGGATTCATCTGCCAGGTTGTGCTATTGATCTCCACATTAAATTTCCATAGCTCAAGCTACATCACACAGCCAAGCCCAGCACTGGGGAGCTATTAGAGCTTTTAGCATGTATTGGTATTACCAGACATCTGCACAGCAAAAAAACCCAAGGCCTTAGTCCATCAAACCAGATAAAACAAAACCATTTATACAATCAATGTGTAGTAACTGGATTCACCTAACAGCTTTCATAATCCAGAAGAGGATATTTGAATTCCTGTAGTAGCTGTAACAACCTTGGAGGCAGCAATTTTAATGCTTCTGAACAGAAATTCTAAAGTGTGTTTAAACGTCTGCGACGTATTTTAATAACATGCCAGTGAATCAGCTCTGTTTGTGTGCAGTGGGAGAGATGACTTGTCAGGAGAACAGAGGGAAAACAGCAGCCTCACTTCAGCTTTCAATGCTGTTCCCTCAAAAGTCAATCTTAAAAAAAGCAGACTGGATCAAACTGAGGTGGAGACAGTCAAACAGCTGAACAGATTTAGAAAGCACATTGAAAAGTTGCTCTGCTTTAATAAAGATGTGACAGACGTGACTTTTGGAAGGTGAGGCAGATTCGGTTTCAATCCTTTTTGCTCTACCAGGGCTAATTACTGGGTTGGAGTTGGTTAATGACAGCACTGAGCATTTGTGCTTTCCAGACACGGATGTCAGGGAGTTTGGAGCCAGCACAGGATGTTCAGTTCCGTTACTTGACAGCTGGGAGGGTACATTTTACCTGGGTAATCTCACACCAGCACATCAGGCTGGGTGGGGAAATCACCCACGGAAAGCTGCAGCAATTTTTAAATTCAGGCAAGAACTAAAATGCTTCAGTTTCACTTGTAGCTCCAGATGCACGGGTGGGTTGTACAGCCCATGATAACAGACCCTGACCAAAAGTGTACAAGCAATTTCAGGGGAAAAATCATGACCTAACCAGTTTAATTTGCAACTTCCTTGTAGGCTGATGGAGTACACAGACAGCCAGTTTGCACCAGAATAAAACCATCAACTTACTCAATTCCAGCATACATATCATTAAATTCAGAGCTGGACTTGTCTTGCTAAAGGAAAAATTAAGTTTCCTTCAATCTTAAATCCACTACATTTTATATCCCCATGTATGCATTGGTTTGCAATTAATTCCAAGCATAGTAATGCAGTTTACTTCGGAAAACCTTGTATATCAATACCTGTGGTGATGTGTCACAAATCATTAACCTCTCAGTACTTCAAAACTCGGGAATCCAAGGTGAGGAAGGAGGCAATGTATTTTTAGGAACCTAATGATTAACTGCTGCAACTACACACATATACAAAGAGAAAGTGAGAGCTTTTGTTCTCATCATAAGCAAAATGTTCCTCAAATACATCCTGGTTATAGCAGGTTAGTTTGCACCTTTTTGGTCATTTTCTAGTATTTACCTTGAAAACTTCCATTAAAATACAATTTCCACTGCACATATTTATGCTCTCTACTGTTAATGTCTTTTATTTACATCTGCAATTAGCAACGAGCTAGAATTAATTAAAAAAAAAAGAAAAAGGTATAACTCCCATGTACAGCAAGTCCTGAAAGCAGCACTTGCAAACACTGCTGTACAAGGTCACAGCTGCATCACTTACAAACCCCATATTCTGAGTACAGTCATTGTACCCAACCTTTCCTCTGCACAAGACTTTAAACATCCCATTTCCATTGCAGGTTCTTTTCCCACCTGCCTGGATATCAATATACAAAATTAGCAGCTCAAAAGAATGGTTAATCACTGTCTCGACTGTGAAGGGTTTCCATTCCCAACATCCCAGAATGCTTCCAACAGCAACAAAACACCAAAGACACCTCAGGACAAATGCAAGAGGAACAACAAAGCAGAACACTGAACTCCCTAGAGAAGGCAGGAACAGGCTTGCTCTTCCAGAGATCTGGAATGCAAATACTTCCATTTGACTTCACCAGGCCTGGATAACACCACTGGCACCACCTCTGTGCTCTACCCCAGTTATTGCAAACCAGTTGCCTCAATGTAAGAAGCCAAATGACATCAGCAGTGTCCATCCAAGGTGAAACTCCACAGTCACCCAGCCACAAACACCCTCATGCACACTGACAATCAGCTCCTATGAGTAAGCACTGGACTGGGATTGCATCTGCATCCCAGCTGGATAAGTCTCCTTGTCAGCTTATCCTCTGTCCTACATGCTTTGGTATGACAGAGGTGTACAAACTACTGGAAAACATGATTTCTTTTCCAAAAGCACCATTTCCAATTTCAAACAGCCAGCACAGGGACACTGGTCAAATCTGCAGCTCAGCCCCTAAATCATGAGGACAAATTTAAATGCAGGTTGTTCCACTCTCCTTCCCTCCCATCCTGTATTATTACCTTCTCCAATCTTTCAAAGTACTCTCTGATGAATCCCATGGGTCTTTCAGGTCTCACTGTGCATAACTGTACAATACAATCCTTCAGAAGCTGCTGGATGTTGTGTTTTTGGATGTAAAGTTCACATTCCCGAAGGCTACGCTCCTCCTCGCTGCTGCTGCTGCTGGAAGCTGCCATTGCTGAAGGGAAGAGAAAGAGAAGGTTAAACAAGTACTGGAAACAAAGATGCTGCTGCCTAAAAGAAAGTTATGCTGTGTTATCTTGCTGATATCACAGCATGAAACTACCTTTACCTGTCAGAGCAGGAATTAACTAAACTGTGAAAGAAAAATGGGAACTTATTTAACACTTGGAAATCAAAAAAATCTGGGGGCTCTACAGCCACAGAGGGAAAAGCTTGAATTTGCTTGAGCTGAAAAAAGCTTCAACAACCCAAGCCCTGTGAGCACTCCAAGTCAAGGAAGGTTCCACCTGAAGTTTCTGCTGCTTAAACTGCGTATATTGTAGGGCTGGAGGCTCCCGTGGGAGAGGTCTGTGTGAGCTCAGGGGGATGGTGGGTGGGAGCTGGAAATCTGAGAGGCCAGAATGGCAAGTATTCGGAAGTGAGACATGTTAAGGCTGAAGCCAGAGCCAGTTCTCCAAATGTCAAGGCAGAGCCCGCTGACGGAAGTTACGGAATTAGAAGCATCGCTCCTAAACCCCCCCACAGGTTTAAACTGGTCCCTCCTTCATCACCTATTCCACGGGTACACTGCCATCCCAAAAATACTTTCTCAACTATAGATAATGAAAATTTCAGCTTTAAACACATCTGTGATGGTGCCAGGTTTTAAAAAGACTTTACAGAGGCAGGTGAGACACTTTCAAAAATGTTTGTAGGTAGTTTTTTCCCCCTTTCAGGTTTGTGTTGGGTTTGGGAGTGGGGGGGCTACTGGAGGACTTCCGTGAGAAGCTGCTGGATGCTTCTCCCGTGTCCCACAGAGCCAATGCTGGGCATCTCCAAGATGAAACTAGCCCTGGCCGAGGCTGTAACAGCTGTAGAGCCTCTGGGATGATGTATTTAGGGACAGAGGGGGAAATGGATACTTCAGCTGGAGAAAGGAGTGGGAATATGTGAGAGAAAGAGCCCTGCAGACCCCAAGGTCAGTGCAGGAAGGGCAGAAGGTGCTCCATGAGCCTTTCCTTCTGTTTTCCTTCCCTTGTCCAATTGAGGAAGGGAGTGATGGAGCAGCTTTGGTGGGCACTCAATGTCTAGCCCAGATCAACCAGCCACAAGGTTATAGAACCATTTTTAAACATATAGTTACATGTAAATATACATATATATATACAGACAGACATTTTGTGTCTTTTTTTTTTCATAAGGGAATTAATACTGTGAGATCTAAAGAAATGGGAAAGAGCTTCTCAGGGCATTTTTGATGAAATATAAAGAAAGTTACCTGGTACAGGGACCGTGGCAGCAGCTTATTAATATGCAGTAAGATATGTTGATCCCAGGATCAGCTTTTGAAAGGGCGAAAAAAAAGGGATTCAGACAAACATCTTTCAGAAATGACAAGTCACCGAAGTCACATCACGGGTTTTATCCTGCTGAGGCAGCAGCAGAGAAACCCAGGGCACAGAGGCAACACAGCACAGCGCCCCTAGGAATTCTGCTGCTGGAGATTACGGAGTTAACTCAGAACTGCCAACACTTCGGACAGGTTTCATTCCTGTCACGCTTAATCCCTGCTCAAGCACATACACACGTGTATTTTGCGTTGCATAAACACTAAAACTGTGGCCTTTACGGGGGGCTGAGAAAGCGCCTAAAACTTCTCCAGCGGCTCCTTTTGTTTCGCAGGCTCTCGCTGAAGGTCAGCGCCAATTAAGCAGCCCCGGGGACAGCCAGAGACCGCCTGCAAATCACACCCTGCGAGCAGCACGCGAGCCGGGCAACCCCGGCACAGAAAACAAAATGTCACGGACAGGATGAAACCTCCAGTGTTTCTAATAGGCGCTTTTTTTTTTTCCTGCTTATTCCCAAAGCTTTCCCGACCCCTCCCCAAAAGGCGCGGCTGCCCAGCCCAGCCCAGCCCAAGACCCGGGGCCGCCGGCAAAGCCCCGACACGGCCCCACCACCACCACGGGGCTCCCCCGGGGACGGGGCGGGGACCCACAACACGGGGACACAACCGGCCCAGCCCCGAGGTGGGGTGGGGAGGCCCTCACGGCCGCGGGGCCGCCGCTGCCCCCGCGCAGCCCCCGGGGCCGCTCCCGCCCCGCCCCAGGGCCGCAGCCGCGCTCTCCGCGCCCTCCCCGCCGGGTTCGCGTTCCCCCCTTCCCTCTCCCCGTCCCGTCCCGTCCCGCCCCGCGGCCCCTCCCGGCTCCCGCAGGGCCTCACCGGCGGCGGCTCCGCGGGGCCCGCCCGGCCCGGCCCGGCCTCGCTGCAGCCGCGGCACCGGAAACCCACCGGGCCCCGCCCGCGTGACGTCAATGCGCCTCGCGCGCGGCCCCGGCGCGGTCGCCGCGGTAACCTTAAAGGGGCAACGCAGGGAGCGGGGCGGGGATGCGGTGAGGGAGAGGTGAGGGAGGCGCTGGCCGCTTTA
>JAWWES010000042.1:2359347-2378298 GCA_035583135.1 Lophotriccus pileatus
CATCCCCCCTCGTCCCCGCCTGGCTCTCGGTGAACACCCCGCGATGCCCCCGGCTCGGGTCCCAAGGGAGGCACAAGCTCGGAGGGATCGCTGGGTTTTACATTCCCCCCCCACCTCCTCCCCCGCAGTTTGGGAAGCGTTTTGGGATGGGCAGAGCAGTGACGTTATCCCAGGGCTGTGTCCAACTTCGTGGACGTGTGTGGGCGTGTGTGGCCACTTCGGTTGCCCAGGGCCACCAAAAGCCGGCTCTCGGCGAGCAGCCCGTGCCAGGGCGCGGCACGGAGGGATTCCCGGGAGCCTCCCATCCCCGCACCTCGCTGACCTGTGGTTCACCTGCTTCCAGGGTAAGAACCGTTTCCCAGAGGGACAACGAAGCCCCACACGGCCCTGGCAGTCCCAGCCCAGGTCCCGGGCAGCGAGATAAGGATCGGAGATAACCGACCTCGCACCTGGAAATATTGTTTCCTTCGCAGCCCTGCTTTGCATTGGTGTGTCCAAACAAAGGCTGCTTTGAGGGATGGCGAGGTGCTGCTGACGTGAAGCTGCTGGTCACTGCCACCAGCAGGAACGCTGTGTGTTAGTATTATGGGCTGGCTGTTTTGAGACTTGGATGTTGCTGCTTTCCACGTCTGGAACTGAGCAGGGACAGCACCTCCAACACCCTTAACAGCGAGAGCAAAGCTTCCACAGCCCTGACAAGTCACTGTGCCAGTATAGGTGGATCAGCCCCTTTTGTGTCCCCAGGGTCCTGTCTGCAGCCTCCCAGGTAGATATGGAACTGTGTGTCCCTCCAGCAGCCACAGGACCAGAGCAGTGGAGGAGTTTGCTCAGGGATATCCCTTGTCTCACAGGGGTTGGTGCCTAGGCTACAACAGCCTCCGATGGATACCTGGATTCTTGGGTTTGTTACTTTGTACGATTTAGGTCCAGAGGGGGAACTGAAGTTGTGCCTTCACAGACCAGCCACTGTGCCAGGAATGATCCCCTGCCCCTGTGTCAGGGTCTAACCCCAGCCAGCTCCTCACTCCCAGTGGGGTGGAGAGAGGCACAAAGGGGGAAGAGTGAGAAAACTTATGGGCTGAGGTAAAGATAGCTTAAAGCCAAAGCATGCACAAGCAGAACAAAACAAGGAGTTCATTCCCCACTCTCCATGGCAGGCAGGTGCTCAGCCATCCCCAGGTCAGCAGGGGTCCATCATGGATAATAGGGAAGACAAACACCATCACTCCAAACTTCCCCCTTTCCTCCCATCTTTATACACGGAGCATGACCCCATATGATTTGGGATATCCCTTGGGTCAGCTGTCCTGGCTGTGCCCCTTCTCCCAGCTCCTTGTGCCCCCCCAGCCTCCCCACTGGTGGGGTGAGGAGCAGAAAAGGCCTTGACTCTGTGCAGGCGCAGCTCAGCAACAATGAAAACATCCCACAAACCCAAAACACAGCCCCACACAAACTAATATGGAAAAAAAGACTGTATTCCAGTCAAAAGCAGCACAACATCCCTGCAGGGACTCCTCCTGTCACCTTAAGGTCTGACCTAGCAGGTTTTTGCTTTGTCTTTGCAGCTCCCTGGCAATTGGAACCACAACTGGATACAGACTTTTCTCCTTAAGTTCTGTGGAACAACTGGACCAGGTCCATGAAAGCAGTAAGTGTCCTGTTTCACTGTGGAGGATTATTGACCAGCAGCGCTTTAGACTTGTGGGAGTCCTTCCCCCATTGTTAGAATCCAGCTTGTTTCCCACTGCTGTCAGTCTGGCAGCAGCACTTTGTCCTGAAAACCAGCATGCAGAGGTAGCTTCCCACTAGCATGTTTGACATGCATGGACAGGAGGCCACAGGCTCCCAGCACAGCTGCTGGACAACTCACAGGCTTTTAATCCAGTGTGGTATTTACAAGCAAGATGTTTTTAACAGGTTTCCCGTGTAAGAAGGTCACTCACAGCAGGCCTGCAGTTATTAGCTGTGCTCAGAGCAGCATGCAATGCACTTAACAGCCCCAAACAAGTCTGGCCTCGTGGAGCACGGACTCCAGTCTGGTTCAGGCCAGAAGTGTTTCAGCTGAGATGCTCTAAAGATAACACTTCCCAGCTGGGATAGGCTCATCTCTCTCCAGTGGCTATAGAAGGAGCCTGAGCAACCAGGCAGAGCTGCATCATCTCAGCAGAGCCCAGGCTCCTTTCCTCTCTGCCTCACAGGCTGACTAAGCTGCTGTACAGCAGCAAACCGTAGATTTATGTAAATATCTATTTAGGAGTTTGGATTGTCCCCAGTCAGGCCAAAGAGAAACATCCCTGCTGGTGTCCCACTCAGGGTGGTGGGCTGAGGCACAAGCAGTCCCACATCACAGCTGTGGGGCAGCCCTTGGACCCCAACACAGCCCAAACTGAGCATCATTCAGGACCCCCTCCACTGGACATCACAGTCCCTGAGGATTTGGGTGCAGGTCCACCAGGACCACTGCAATGGTGCCTTCTCAACACAACAGGAGTCATCCCAAATAGCCTCTGCAAGACTCACCAAACCACTGTTTGTTCCCCTAAGGAGGCTGGGAGAAACCAGACACCACAGAGAGTAAACAGGGAGCCACACACAGCTCATTCCTTACCTCAGCAGCCCTAGTCTGCTCACTCCCTCCAGGAAAATCCCTGGCCAGACTGCGGGAGCTCCTTTTTTTATATCCCATTCCCAAGAATTAACTGGAGCTGGAGGGCCCAAGGATTAGCTTCAACTGGGGGGCTCTGCCCTGGATAGGCACGACAGCACTATCTTAATTTCAGCCTTTAGGGAAGTGTTCATTAACCCCTTCCTGCTCTGACCTGATTGCTTTGTGCCAGATATGAGGCACTTACCACAAAAGCAGGTGTTGAACACCTTAGCACTGAGCCTTCCAACCCCATTGCCCCTTGAGCTGAGTCTTGTTGCTGCACCCAAACCCACCACCAGCCGAGCTAAAGGCCCTGCCTTGCTTTCCTTGTGTGCTTTCCAGATGAAATCCCAGATGTTTACATCGTGGAGCGTCTGTTCTCCAGCAGCCTTGTGGTTGTGGTCAGTCATGCCAAGCCACAGCAAATGAATGTCTACCACTTCAAGAAAGGGACAGAGATCTGCAACTACAGCTATTCCAGTAACATCCTGTCCATCCGGCTGAACCGTCAGGTGAGAGGCCGGGGAAGGGGGTTATCCCGAGTTATCCCGCTCTGGTTCTTTCCTGGTGCTGCCCTTCCAGCTGGGACCAGCCTGGGGAGGTTTGCAGGGACACTGTAAGTGGCACTGTCCTCTCCTACCAGCTCCACTCCAGCCTCAGTGACAGGAGCAGGAGCTGTGGATATCATCTGCCACAACTCTTTCCTTCAGTAAAATGAAGCCAAGTCCTTGTTTTCGTAGCAGTTACACAAAGGCTTTTTGTCATCATCTGCCTTCTTGCCTATTCAGGACACAGCTCTGCCAAAAAAACACCTTTTCATCTCCCCTCCCTGCCATGGGTTCCACGTCCTGACTCCAGACCCGCCTTTGCCATCTTGGTTGCAAATAAGACCTTCAAAGTTGGTAACAAAACCCAGGAGTAACTTGAACTCCATGGCTGAGGCAAAAGGCTGCACCTCAAGTACTGCTAGCAGCCTTGTTTTGTTTTTAAGGGTATAGAATCCATCCAGGCCACTTAGAAGGAAGCTTTTAGGGTGTTATTCTCTGAATTGACACAGCCTCATGCAGCCCTGAGCCCTTTTGGAGGTTTTTAAGTCATCTTTTCTTTTTGTCCATAATTATTTTCCAAGTATATGCCCTAAGAGGCAGAGGACATTTTACAATGAAGAAATAAGCAGTCTGGGTAATTGTATATAATCAGCTCTCCTCAGTTAGCAACAGTAAGACCTGCAGTAAGACTCTCTGGGTTGAGCTTCCAGTAAAGCTGCCTTTGACCAAGAGTTCCTGTACTACAATTAAATCTGTCCTAAATTGATTTTTTTCACTTAAACTTACAATGGAACTGGCAAAAGAAGGACTTCCTTTGAATTGCAGATAGGCTGTATGTGTATAAAAATAAACTGGGAGGTTCTGCTTAGCAGCTCTAGGAGATTAGTGTGAGTAAAATAAGTTCAGGCAATTCCCCATGTGCTGCTCTGGGGTTTGCCTGAAGGTGATGCACAGTCCCAGCTTGGCTGCATGATCAGCTTGAGTTCAAATCCTGGGCTGAGCTCACCCTCTGGCTGTAACACAGACACACCTGGAGAGATGTGAAGATGCTACAGATGCTTGGAAACATAGAATATGAGAGTCATTTAGGTTGGAAGAGACCAGTAAAATCACAGAGTCCAACCCACTCCCCCACGTCCCCAAGCTCCACATCCACGTCTCTTAAATCCCTCCAGAGATGGGGACTCCACCACTGCCCTGGACAGCCTGTTCCAATGCTTAATAACCCTTTCCATGAAGAAATTTTCCCCCAAATCCAATCTAAACACTCCCTGGTGCAATCTGGGTAGATTGAAGAGAAATCACCGTTTCAACCTACGTTCAGGATTTAAACTGGTGGCTGTTCAGGTTCAGCATGTGCTGTGACACCTGAACCTTGCCTGAGCTTCTGGAGGAGAGCTGTGCTCCACTGGAAGTCCACAGGAGGACAGATCCCATACAAAGCATTAACCCAGGAAAATAAACAAATAAACCAGGAGCAGGTCTCAAACAAACAGTGCCTATTTCAATTTGATCTCTCTGTGAAAAAGTCCTCGTTGTGCAAACAAGCAAGTCCCTCAGTTGTTGTTGATCCACGGGAATTCTTTGTTCCAAGCTCCATGATAACTGAAGTGTGTTAAGGTGAGATTTGTCTCAAGGTGGGGAGCAATCTGTGCTGTGCAACAAGTGAGAAGCTCTTGCAACCTCCCTGGGTTTTCATTCACTGCTGAAACCCTGCTGAGCTCTTTGGAGAGGTCTGAGGTGTTTTTCTGGCTGCGTCCAGACCCATTTCAGCCCTGAAAACACATCTCAATTATCCAACCTGATCTGTGTCAAACTAAAGAAAAATCTGGTGAGATTTCTGTACAACTGGCAGTGCCTTAACCCTGTGGAGCAATCGCAGCACCAGCACCTCCTCTGAGGCTCCATCTGTATCCACAGGGAGGATAAATCCCATCCCTCTGACCTTAGCATGGAGGGCAGGAGAGAACCAGCCCTCTCCCACTCCTGGTGAGCTTGTCCAGACCTCCTTTGCCTCTTCACCTCCCAAACCCATCACTTTCCTGGATTTTGTCCCTGTGGGTGCCAACATCTCTGGCTGCTGCTTTGCCATCATCTGGAAACCTCCCTTCACCTGGACATCAATAGCAGCCCGTTCTGGGAAAGCACATGGTGGCTTTGCTGAAATCAGCTGTATAAATATTACTCTGCTTGCAAGTCGATGGCTGTAACTGGAGAAAAGGCAAAGTCTTCCTGGAAACGCAAAATGGCTCTGACACAGCCCCAGATGCTGTGGTTAGCAGGAATAGAAGTGGGAAAGAGTTTGATCTGAGAGTAATGGTGGAGCAAGGCAAAGATTTTCTAATGTGGGTGTTTCAAGTTAGTGACTAAGCTCCACATTTAGATACTAAATAAGTGGCCTCATTTCTAAAGAGGTGGAGGCTTCCTGTACATGGATTTGGGTGCTCCAGCTTGAGGAGCCTGGATGGAGTCTGGCCCTTGGTGTTTATTGGGAGGTTTTCTGTGTTTCTGGACACTTGGCACTAACAGAGGTGAAGCTGTGCACTTGCTGGACATGGGAGGCACAACTCTTCAGCCAGACCCAAAGCCTTGGTCCCAAAAAAAACCTCGGTGCAAAACCTCTCCGTGGTGACACTGAGAGATCTGGACCAAGATCTGAGAGCGAGACGCAAAGCTGAGTGGCCGTGGAGATGGTGGCCCAGTGCTAAGGTCACTGCATCAGGCTTCCCTCCTCCTTTCTGCCTTTCCTCCCCTTGGCTGATTCCAAATGGGACAGGAGCATCAATGCACTGAAGAGATTCATCAGGTTTGGCAGCACCTACATATTTGCTCCCAAATCAAGAAAAAGTCAGGGCAAAAGGCCTGTGTTCCCATCTGGAGGCACACCAACAAGCAGGACTGCAGCCTCTCTGCTGCCAGGTCTTTATGATCAAAAGGTAATTGCTCTGAAAAGAACTGCTAAGAAAATTTGGGCTAGGGATAGGTGGCAATGGTGGGGTGTAACCCTGATGTGCCTTCCTGTTCCTGGGGATGTGGAAGATCAGCTCTTAGAGGAGCAGAGGCATCATCACGATGTTTTACCTGCTTTCTAAAACAAGATCAGATGCAAAAACTCTCAAAACCAGTCATACAAACCCAAATGTTGTCCAGTGAGAGGGGAAGGAGAAGCAGAGATCCCGTTTTTGTTACATTTTGGTGTGCGAGAAATTCCCGTTGAGTTTTTCTGACCCCAGAGGTTTGGGTTAGTGCACTGTGGGAGCAGCAGACAGAGGCACCATCCCATGCTGGTGAGGTTCTGTGCATGTCCCTTGTGTCCTTGCAGAGGCTGGTTGTTTGCCTGGAAGAGTCAATTTACATCCATAACATTAAGGACATGAAGCTTTTGAAGACTATTCTGGATACACCTCCAAACACAACAGGTAAGTGTGGAAGAACTGTGTGAAAGGGAGCTTTGTAGAGCCACAACACTCGGGTTAGAATTTAAACCAGGCTGTGGCTTGTGTATCCTAATTCAGTACTGAGGAGGCAGAAATGGAGGGAGGCAATCCATGGGCTTGGGAGAGCAGAAACCTGGCTCTGTTTGGAGCAAAACCCAGCTCTGTCCCAAGCAGAAGCATCAAAAGGGAGCAGGGATGGGCAGCAGGGCTTGACTTCTCCTTGGGGTCAGCTCCCAGAGTGATCAATGCTGTGGAGATCACCCAGGGCAGAACCCAGAGCCAGAACCCACAGCACAAATTTCCCTTACCAGGGAGTTCCCAGGAGCCCTGGGCTGCCAGCTGATATTATTCCACAGACGCAGCAAACCCGAGGGACAGGGCAGGTGGCCTCAGGACAGATCCTCTCTGTGCAGCGCAGGGTGAATCCGGCTTTCCTGCTGATGGGAGAGGAGCTATTTTTAGCTGTGGAGAGGGAATCTTGGCGGGGTGCCCACGGCAGCGCTGCCATGCGTGGCTGTGACATCCCAGCCCGTCGCAGCTGCAGCATCATTTCATGGGCTGCTGGTTGGGAAGTTGCTGATGTGCTCACGCTTGGCTTCTGGGCTTTCAAGGGATGCTCTCCCAGCAGCTCCCCTGACCTACTTCAGGTCTCAACAGATGGCCTCTCCGTGAGGATTAAACATACTAAACGCTACAAATATAATTAAAGTTTTAAACCTTCCCGAGAAGGCCCGGCAGCGGCAGGATGGGCAGGGATACCCGGGCCTGGAGCTGCTCTGCAGTGGGGCTGGAGGACCAGGTCATGGTTTAAGAGCAGCAGCAATCAGCTGGGGCAGGACTGGGCTGCTGAGGATCACAGGCTTCATATGGGCTTAGTGCTTTAAAGCCCTTTTACTGCAGCAGCTGTCACTGAAATGAGCTGAGTGACCCGTGTGCTGCCACGCCTGCTCCTGTTGTCCCTGTGCCATCTGCTTTGGTTCCAACTCTGACCCCAAGGATGGTGTGTCCAGGAGGTCAAGGCAGCCCACTGCTCTTTGTACAACCCTTTTTGGATTGGGGGTCTGTGGCAGAGGGATGTAGGAGCACAAAAAAGCCACCACTCCTAAAGTGTGTGCCCTGGGCACAGTAACACCAACACAGCAAACCCTGGTGTGGGTTTGCTGCACCCACACCAGGCAGTCCCTGTGAGATCTCTGGCTGTTCCTGGCCAGCACCTTCTCCATGCAGGAGAGGAAAACGCTCACAGTGGCCAAGTCTGTTGTTTTTCATGTGGTTCATCTCTGGGGCAGGATTTGCACTGAGGAGGTCACAGTGCTCGTGGTGACATGTGTTCCATCTTGGGAATGACTGCAGGTTTAGAAACCACCTCATGTGGCTCCCCCCAAGCCCCTGATGTGCCTGGACCTGCTGGCCTGGGGGCAAGGCCAGGCTTCCCAGACACAGCAGTATTTTTCCATGCTGCTTGAGGAAGCACCTGTGATGTGGCACACCCAGAGGTGCCACCCTGAGCTGTGCCTGCCTCCCTCCCCCCTCCTGAGCCCGCTGCTGGAGGCACCAACCCTCCTCATGGCTGTGGGGCTGCCAGAGGAGAGGAGCACCTTCAAAGGCTGCCCGTGGCCCTGGTGATCCCTGTTCTTTGTGTGTCCCTGAGGTCAACCCAGTACACTCACATCTGTGTTTTGCCCTGGCCTGGTTTCCCGCCCGCCTCTCCCAGCCAGGCGGGAGCAGAGGGAGCGGGTGACTCACACCAGCCGCTCAGAGCTCGCTTTGTTCCGCTCCAGCCTTCCCTAAATCCCCCTCTGAGAGAAAGGGCTGTGCTGATCCCCCCCGTGCTGCCTGAGCTGGGGGAACACCATCCGGAAAAGACAGGATGCACCTCACGAGCAAAGTCTCTGGGCTGTCTTTGCCTTCCTCCCATCCCTCCCTCTTTAATTGCATTTTAATTGCCCGCACTTCGCTCTTCGTGCCTCTCCCAGGTGCGCCATCCCTGGCACGGTGCAGATGCCTGTGGATTGACGGCGAGTGGATCCCTGGGGCCCCTGGCTGATCCTGCAGCTCCTGGCTGCGCCGCGGGCTCTTTGTTTAGTTATAAACAATGACCTAAAGCGAGAGCTCCGGCCGATCCTTCCCCGCGGCTGGGCCGGGGCCAGGGCCGTGTCCTGACCCGGGGGGTTGCACGGCAGGACAGCCCGTGTACGTGCAGCGTGTGGGTGTCCTGTTCGGGGCCGTGGCAGCACCCCTGGTGCCTTTAACCCCGCGGCTTCCTCCGCACGTGGGGCGAGGTGGGACCCCTGGCGCGGGTCAGGAAGCTCAGGTCGTGCCGAAGCCTCGAGTCGGATTTGGGAGGGCAGCGAGCGCGCGGATGTGGCGCAGGAAGCGAGTGAGACACGTTCCGTATGTGACAGCATTCACCGGGATGGATCCCGGGCCAGCAGCAGAAATGAGAGGCAGGAAGGGATGCTCTTTTCCGAGGTCACCGTGGGGACAAGCGGGTAGATGTACCCACTCACGTATCCATCCATCCCTGTCTCATCCTGTAGTTCCTGCTCCCTTTCGAAGGGGCTTTTGGGAACCGTCATGCTCATGTTGGCACAAAACCAGATGGCTCTTAAGGGGAAGAATTCTCCCCATGCTTGAAATTTAGCTACGTTCGAGTTCCTTGTCAGCCGGAAACTCCCTGCACAGCTGGGGCATTTCCTTTGTCTTTCTCTGCTTCCCTTTTCCATTGAGAGCAGAAGGAAACGGCACTGCCTTGCCCCGCCAGCCTTCACATGCCAGGCTGCCTGTCGGGGCTGCATCCACGCTGCGCTGCTCCTCTGAGCTTCCAACCCGGCCCTGCACCCTGTGCACATCTTCCTGCCCTCTCCAAGGAGACGATGGAGGGCAGGACCTGCGCAGGGTCTGGCAGGAGGGTGGCAGGGCCCAGCCGGCCGTTCTGTCCCGTGCCACCAGGTGTCCCCACGGCCGAGGCATTTCCAGCGCTCCACACCCGGTGCCGGACGGTCCCAAAATGAGACAGAGCCTGAGCCCCCTGCCGTGCCCGTGGCCGTGGATGTGCGTTCCTGAGCCGTGTCCCTCTCTCCCCGCCAGGTCTGTGCGCTCTCTCGATCAACCACGCCAACTCCTACTTGGCTTATCCCGGCAGCGCGACCAGCGGAGAGATCGCGCTTTACGACGGAAATACTTTGGTAAGTGCGAAGCCCGGCCTTTGGATACCGACTGAAAACAAACAGAGCCACAGCAAAGCCAACGGGGCCCTTGGGAAGGATGAATAAATACGCTCCACCGAGCGAGGCTGCAAGGGAATTGCCTGGGAGGCGCATTCCCCATCCCCCTGTGCTCGGAGCTGACAGCCTCTGAGATCAGGGCATCTCCCAGTGCAGATACTCGGGAAAACATGACCCACTGCCCTGCAGCCCCAGGGCCGCTGCCAGGCTGGCAGTGGGGTTCCTATAGGAGCGTCAGCAGCATATCCCATGGGAGTGATGTGACCAGTGTGGCTTAAGAAGCGTTGGAGCTGCTCCAGGCACAGCACAGAACCTGGAGCAGCTGCTCTGCCATGGGCTGGAAGGGACGCCGGACCCAAAGTCAGGGAGAGGGCAAAGTGTCCAGAGTCCCCTCAGGAAACCTGTCCCTGGCTGGATGCAGGGTCACGATTATCTGCTGTTTATGCCAGGGCTTTGGGTTACATAAGGCTGTGGCTCCGTACGTGCAGCGGGAGCCGAGGATCTGCAGCAGGGGAGGAGCAGAGCACGGGGGGAAAACACTGTCACTGCTGCTGTGAGAGGTGCAGGGAGGGCCGGGGCTCCCTGCAGGCACCAGGGAGGTGTCGCTGCAGCAGCATTCGCTGTGCAGCACAGTGAGAGGCAGGGAGGCCAGCTCTGATCCTCACAAACACATGCCAGGCTTCCAAGAGGGCGCCGTTGTGATGCCGAAACCTGGAGAGGAGAGGCGGGGAGCTGAGGTTCTCTGCCCCTGAGGTGAGCTGTCTGCAATCACAGCGGCCACAGTAGGTGGGGAGTGAGCACAAGGCAGGGCAGAGATAAACTGCTGAGGATGTTGAAGAGATACCATCAGCACAAAACGATCCCACGAATCCGTATCAGCAGGCCTGGATAGGGTGCGAGGCAGGGAACGCCCTGCCCTCACACGCAGTCCAAGGAGAAACATGTCCCTGTGCGCTCACATTGCCTTCTGCCCTACAGAAAACAGCCTGCGCCATCCCTGCCCACGACGGGCCTCTGGCCGCTCTCGCCTTCAACTCCACCGGCTCCAAGTTGGCAAGTGCTTCTGAAAAAGTGAGTGAGTGTGGCTGCAAGCACCCTCCCTCTGCCCAGGGCTGGCAGGGGGTCCCAGCCAGCTCTGGTGTGTCAGGACCTCTGAGCTTAAACACAGCCACGAGAGAAGGGGCACACTGAGGGACACACTGCCGGTGTACGGGGATCAGATTGAGCCCAGCTGGCAAACAGGAGGAGCCTTCGCACGTCCTGAGTTTCCTGGGTGTGTCAGGGAAAGGGCTCTCGCTCCTTGGCCTGCTCCTGCGTGATATTTCCCTTTGCATTTTTTGCAGGGCACAGTCATTCGTGTATTTTCCATTCCTGGGGGGCAAAAGCTCTACGAATTCCGGCGGGGGATGAAAAGGTCAGTTCATTCTTCTGGGGGTGACGAGCACACAGAGGGCTCCCGGAGCCCAAACGTAAACAGAGGGGCAGGACAACGTCAGATCCTGGTGCCTTTGGCATCTTTTGCAGAAGGAAAACAAGAGCAAACGTATCAGCTTGAAATGTCACTGTGCCAGGCAGCCTCGGGCCAGCTCAGTGATTCCCTGTGTGTCACAGAGCAGGGCATGGCAGGGAACAGAGGTGGAGTCACTCCATTTACCCTGGCCTTTTTGTTTCTCACTTGAAATAATGAAGTCCCCAAAATTATCAGACACCCTGTCCCTGCTCAACCTGTGCAGGGGATGCTGTATGTATCCCACTGTCCAGCACTTTGGATGTCCTCCCTCACCTTTGCAGTACCAGAAGGCCAGCACAGATGTTCCCTCCACAGGCAGCTCTGTGAGCAAGGACATTTCCACCTCTCTGGCTGTTTGTCACTAGCTCGAGGCAACCCCCAGATCTGCTGAGCAAAGGGATTAGGGAACTGCTGGTCCCTGAGCCCACGGGCTCAACAGCAGCTGGGCAGGGTGGATGGGTCTCCTTCCTCCCCATCCTCTTCCCTGTGAGCCAAACCCAACAGTTCCCCTGAGCAATGTGCCATGGAGTGACCAGTGCTGTCCTTGCTTGGCTCCAGGTATGTGAACATCAGCTCCCTGGTGTTCAGCATGGATTCCCAGTTCCTCTGTGCTTCCAGCAACACGGAGACCGTGCACATCTTTAAACTGGAGCATCTCACAGACAGGTGAGGGGATTAGCCTGGCTTAACCTGCCTGGCTCTGCTTCAAAGGTCTGCTTCTCCACAGCTGGCCTCCATGTCCTCACCACGTCCTCTCCATCAGCAATACCAGCTGCAAACTCCTTGGCTTTGTGTCCTGAGGGACCTGCTCCTTGAGCAGCCACACTCTGCATCCCTGCTGTCCTGCTCTGGCTTTATTAGCTTCCTCTGTCCCTCCTTCTTGTGTATCCAGCCAGTCTGGTGCACAACGTGCAGATGCCCCAAATAAACCCTTCACTGGTGTGAGGTCAGGATCATGTCCTCTGCTCCTGATGCTTTGTCACGCCGACCGTGGTGACCCCACTGATGCTGCCTTGTGACCCCCTCAGCCGGCCAGAGGAGCCTCCAACCTGGAGTGGTTACATGGGGAAGATGTTCCAGGCTGCCACCAACTACCTCCCTGCTCAGGTGTCGGGCATGATGAGCCAGGACAGAGCCTTTGCCACCGTCCGCCTGAACATCTCCGGACAGAGGAACATCTGTGCCCTCTCCACGTACGTACTGGCACTGCCCCCCCGTGCCAGGCACAGCTCTCTTTACCAAACACCACCCCCCTGGCCCCTTATCTCGTCCCTGTGCCTGCAGGCCACACGCTGTGGGTGCTGCTGTGTCTGGGTGTGAGGTTTTTTGGCGGCTCATGATGCTTTTTCTCGCCAGGATTCAGAAGCTGCCTCGGCTGTTGGTGACTACGTCAGATGGACATCTCTATATCTACAACCTGGACCCGCAGGATGGAGGGGAGTGTGTCTTAATCAAGAATCACAGGTAGCTGTACCTCCAGTCACACCTCATGCAGAGGCTGATCTTTCACAAACTGAAGGGAAATCTCACCTGACAGCACAAAGTGGGGCTATAGGAACAAGAATGTTAGAACTGACTTTGTGGTTTGAGCTGCTTGATCTGACAGATGTGGGTGGGAACCACATCAGCAGGCAAGGACAAGGGGCTTCTTGCAGAAGAAACCAGAGACATCTCAGATTCCTTGGCAGCTGTGGGATATCTCAGCCTAGACAGCAGAAGTGGGCAAGGCTGTGCCTTAGGAGATGCCTCTGGCAGAGAGCACTGACCATCATGGTGGCAGGAGAGCAGAGCATCTTCTCCAGGTGTGAGTGGGAGCTGGAAGGCTGATTTTGGGCCTAAGTGACACTGGGAATCTCTCCAGTGCTAAAGCAAAAGGAATTTCTTCACAGAAAGGGTGGAAGGGGCTGCCCAGGGAGGTGGTGGAGTCACCATCCCTGGAGGTGTTCAAGGACCTGGCACTCAGTGCTCTGGTTTTGTTGACAAGGTGGAGATCGGGACTCGGTGTTCTTGGAGGTCTTTCCCAACCCCAGTGATTCAGTGGTTCTGTGGAAGCAGAGC
This sequence comes from Lophotriccus pileatus, assembly GCA_035583135.1. Taxonomy (NCBI): domain Eukaryota; kingdom Metazoa; phylum Chordata; class Aves; order Passeriformes; family Tyrannidae; genus Lophotriccus; species Lophotriccus pileatus. The sequence continues at coordinate 2,372,775 of JAWWES010000042.1, forward strand.
CCGTTCATTTCGTATGCGAATTCCACGGAGCACGTAACCCACCCCCCCGCACACACATCTGGGCTCCTTGGCTCCACATGTGAAGCCTTTGGGGTGGGGTGAGATGCAACATGTGCTGTGAGCCGGGAGGTGGCTGCCAGCCAGGGAAATGCCAGCAGCTTTTTGAAAAGCCACAAAACAAAAGCACTTCAAAGCTGCGCTGTCCAGCGCGCGCCGGCCGCCCGCCTGCCCCCAGCTTTGTCTTGTGGGCTCCTCGGAGCATCAGAGGACTGAAAAGGGCCCTTGGGTCATGAGTTACGTTACATCATACGATATCTCTGCTCAAACTCCGTCCTAAACTAGCCAGGGCTGCTTTTCCCATCTAGTCCTCTCCTGTTGGAAGCCCTTCGGAGCCCCCCCTGTGATTAGAAACACTGTTTGCCTTTGTAACCTAAAGCTCTTGTGGTCAATCTGTTGCCTTCTGTTGCCGTGCCAGCATTGTCCTCCAGCCGAAGTGGTGCTTTCCCTATCTCCTGCTTCCCCCCTGCTTTCCTTGTGGAGCACAGTGCTCCCGTCTGCAGCGCTGCTGGGGCTGCAGGCAGGCACGGATGTGGTGGTGTGGATGGGTGATGTGCTTCAAGGAGACTTGCATGCATGGGCTTGTCTTATCTGGAGCTGGGGAGGAACAGTTGGGATCAGAACTAACTCTTCTCCCCTCTCTCGCTCCTGTAAAATTAGTCTGCTTGGCTCAGGAAAGATGGAGGAGAACAAAGAAAATGACCTTCAGCCTCCAGTACCTCAATCTTATGCAGCAACTGTAGCCAGACCAAGTACAGTGCCTTCAACTTCGACCATGCCAGGTAAGCACCTCTGCCTGCCTTGGGCAGAAGCCACAAGGCCACCTGGGGCAAAGTGGAAAGTGTGCAAGATTCCAAGGGTTCAACCAGAATCATCTCTTGTGCAGAGCAGAGTGGGCCAGCAGGACTTTGGAGCTCACCTGGTTCATCCCATGTGACAAAAACAGGCCAGATGTTTTCTGCTCTGCTTCCTGGCACCCTGTGCTTCTCCTGCTGCAGAGCTGTGCCACATGGGCCCAAGGCAGAGCAGGAACCACACCTGAGCTCCAGTTTGTGAGCCAGCAGCTGCTGCCAGGTGTTTTCCAGGAGTTGAACCCGTGGGTGTAGAAGTCACTCACTGTTTTTGTGGCGACATCGCTACAGATTCTCTGAACCTGTTATACTTTCCCCACAAAGCCAGCACTAAATTGCTGCAGGCAAACACTGGGTGACTATCTCACTATATTCCCTAGTCTAAGGTCCACACACAGAGGTAGATCTTACTCTGAAATTGGTGCTCACATTCGTGGCAGGAGGAGGAAAGCTGCCATTAGTCCATCCCTAGTGTCGATGGAGATACATTCCTTTTCCTTAGTCCCCCAGAGCTCTGTGCTGAACAGCTGATGGCACAGTGTCTGCTGTTTGTTTCCAGCCTCCTTCCATCCATTCATCCACAACATTTTGTGGTTTTCCTTGGACAGGCTACTCGGAGGACGGCGGGGCCCTGCGAGGAGAGGTGATCCCAGAGCACGAGTTTGCGACGGGACCGGTCTGTCTGGACGATGAGAATGAGTTCCCTCCTGTGAGCATTCGGGACCCCTAAAACTGCAGCTCAGCCCTCATGCTCAGAAGGAAGTAGTAACCTCTTACAGAAGAGATCCCACTGCCCCCTCCTCGTCCCAGCTCGCTGTGAAGGCTAAAATAACTAAATTAGTTGTAGGGACAGTGCCAGGAAAGTGACACCCCCACTAAGTGGCATCTGGGGATGGGGCAAAGATGGTCAAACCTGTTAATTAGTGGTGGATCTGAACAAACTTGCTATGTCCAGATCCAGACCTAGCCTTTGTGCCTTGAGCAGATTTCTAGTATTCCCAGGACTAGTTTTAACTGGAACAACACCATCATTTAGAAATAAAAACTTAATACTCCCTGTTGCATTTACAGTCAGTTGTATTAGTTTATGGAATGCAACTGGAACATACCTGAACCTCACCAGACTCTCCATTTCCAAGCTAACTGAGAAGAAAACTCCTTTTCCAAGTACAAAGATGAAAGGAGTGACAGAGTTTTGAAACTATTTTATGATTTTCATATGGCACTTTCTCAGTTACCATTGGAAGGAGGTACTGGATGTTTAAATCTAACTCAAGCCTGGCAGTGTCTTTCTGGCTTCTTTTCCTATTCCACACTCATTTACTGTGTTAAGTGTCTAACCCCTAACTGGACAGATGTTGGTCTGTGCTGTGATCTGGTTGTAATCAGTGGTGTCTTCGTAACAGTAATGCATTAATACAGCAGAGTATTGTAATGGATTTCAGGTTGCAGCCTTGGCAGGCTTTGGAATCCCTTACTTGGTTTTTAAATATCCTGCTGTTGGAGTTTTGCCTGAAAAGGAGGAAGTAAAAACTTTATCCCAGGATTTGTTCCATGTGCTGAGCTGACCTCTGTAAGGCACGTTCCTGTTGACTGATGCAAAGTGTTACTTAGATAAAAGGTGACTGGCTCGTGACTCCCTTTGAACCAACACCACTTAAATCCAGCTCCAGTCACATAACCTTCAGACTACTTCTCTCTCATTACCTCTAACTTCATCTGCTGCAAACGGGAGCAGGGGTTTCCTAGTTGTCCCACACCATTAACCAAGAAGGAAATTTAAAATGTCTCCCCTCTGGTCAAGCTGTGTGGCCACGGAGAAGCTGGAAGGAGCAGCAGGGCCAGAGAGAGAAATCCTTTGTTTCCTTCTGCTGAACCTGCTCTTGAACTTGTGGTTGGGGACAAGCAAATGCCGGCAGGCAGGAACCACGCTGCTCCTGAACGAGCCTCCCTGCTGGGGCTGGGCCGTACAAAAGCAGCCCCAAACCCCTGCTGTACCACAGCAGGTGCTTCATTAAAATGAACTTTGATCTCCCAAAATCCTGTCATCGACCTGACAGGGCAAGTGAAGTGTGTAATGTTCGGGAGGAGGAGGAGGTGTGGGAGGGAAGTGCTCCCTGATAACGGTGGCTTAGCGAGTGGACCTTCCAGATAAAGGCCCTGCACTGGGGTTTTGGGTTTGCCCCTGGCAGGGTGAGCGCACAAGGAGAGCTGGGCAGGATGTTTTGATGCTCTGAATTTCACTGAACTTGGCTGTTTTCTCAGCACTGAGATGCTCGGTCTCGATGACGCGTCCGAGGGGGGTTTCAGGCATCGGTCACCACTCCTGTGTGGAGAAGGAGGGACAGAAAACCTGACCTTATCCAACAAAAATGTTTTGACAGCATTCTGCTTTGCGGAAACATGGGAAGGGTTTTGTTTGTTTTCCAGTGTGCAACAAAAAGGCATTTAAAAACCTCAAAACTTGTGACAAAATGGAATATTCACCCGCAGCCCACGGTATGGCTTTGAACTCAGACATGGTTCTGGAGAAACAGCAGTGCTCAAACCCCACAGTTCCTCTCCATTTTGAAACATCTTGTCTTCTCTTGACCTCAAGCGAGACTTCAGAGGCTCAGCTCTTAAAGAGTGAGGAAAAACAGCTTCAGCCTGACATGAATTCTGTCAAAAACTGCCTCTTCATTAAGTGGAAGGAGGGACAGATCAGAGAAGAGATAAGAAGCCCAAAGAGGACTCATAAAAAGTGGCCTCACAAGAGGGAACGTGGATGTTGCTGCCAATTGTGCCAGGACTGCGGAAGGACCCCACGGCAAGAGGTTAAACCAGTTCAATGACATCTCCTGCATTGATGGGGTGGATTAAGCACTCCCAAGTCCCTGTTGATGTGAGGCAGGAAGGCCTGAGGTGTTCTGGAGGTGGACAGTGGGCTGAAGCCGTGGGTGAGGAGCAGGTGCCGTGCAGGATGTGCAGGGAGGAGGCTGCGGAGCCCTCGCCCTGCAGGGTCAGGAGGTTTCACAGGGTGGGAAGAGTCAAACCCAGCTCTGGCTGCAAATGGCTGTGGCAATTACAGCTGTTTTTCTGGTCAGCTGCCCCTGTTCTGAGGGTGTATCAATGAGGGAGGCTTCCAGTGGTGGTGGGAGCTGTTGGTGTGTGTGTTGGGCCAGGCAGGGCATTGCTTGGCCAGCTCCACTTTTGGGACCCACTGTAGTGGTTGTTCCCACCAAGGCATGGTCAGAACAGTTCTGGGGTAGTGCTGTGAGGCTTGGCAGATGAAATCCTACAGGATTCTGCAAGCAGCACGGCCTGTGTGCACCTGAGGAATGCAGCCAGGGAATCTTCTTAAATATCCTGGGATTCAGAAGGAAAGGGGATTTCTTCCAGCAGATTGGTCAGTGCTTTTCCAGGCAAACATGATCCAGCCTGCATTTGGCAGAGGTGATGGGAAGGCTTTATCAAAGAGCCATTTCATTAAGTCAGGTGACATTACATACAGTGGCCACCTCTTCAAAGACAGCTTCCCCTCACTGATAGTCTGTCACTCTTAAAACTCATCTCTTTCATATCGATTTTTGGCTATTCCAAAATTGTTTGGGCAGTTTGCTGTGCTGCCAAAGGACGCTGCTGCCTGTGGGAAGGAGAAATTCGGGGGGGAGTCTGCAAAGGGGAGAAATCAGTGCCCCAGCCTGGGGTGCACCCAGCCCTCTGCCAGGTTGCAGACACATCTTTGGCTCCGTGGTTGCCCAGATCCCTCCTCGCCATTTGCAGGATGGGGTTTCACTCATCCTGTTGCAGGGATATGGACACTAATTATTTTAAGTGATTTTTTTTTTCTAACAGCTGGCTGTTAGCAGAGGAAAGGCCACAGATTTTCCAGTGAAGCTCTACTTGTAATTATGTTTCATGGGGGATGAGCGAGTTTGGCAGAGCCTGAATGGCCTCTTGCTCCTGCCCTGGTAGCTCAGGCTGGCATTTTGGGCAGCTGGGGCTTGCAGGATTAAGCCCAGCTTATCAGTACATTATCTGAGGTCCCCTGGGAATCATGCAGTCCTGTGTCAATGCCTCAAAACCAAGAGAGTGATGGTCCTGAAACTCCTGGGAGGAGGAGGAGCTGGGAGAGCCCAGCTGGAGCTCCAGGTTCACATCCCTCACAGGTCACATCTGGCAAGGCTGGAGCTGGGAAAGGGCGGATCTGTGCCTGGGCTCATGGTTGGTGCCCACAGGCACCTGCCTGAGGGGCTGCAGCAGCCCCACAGTGCTGCCCAAGCCTCACCCAGGAGCAGGGGCACATCTTACCCCGGGGTCTCCATGGCACGAGTAGCTGATGGGAACTGGATCAGGGTCCTTGCTGCTGCATGTTCTTCTCTGCTCCTGCTTCACTCTTTCACTCAGAGGCTTTGCTGGTCCTTAGGCTGGGCTTTCCCTCTCCTAACCCTGTCTAACACATGGATATCTAACTCTGGGATCCGTCCAGAGAGACACTGTGATGCCCAGCACACGCCTGTCCCCTCCTGCCATGCCAGAGCTGAGCTTTTTGGGGGGACTCAGCGAGGCAAATGGGCTTCACTCCCACCAACGTGGCTGTGCTCAGCCCAGTGCCAGCCAGAGGCAAGACACAC
>JAWWES010000042.1:2378308-2419040 GCA_035583135.1 Lophotriccus pileatus
CCCCCCCCCCCCCCCCCCCCCCCCCCCCCCCCCCCCCCCCCCCCCCCCCCCCCCCCCGCCCCGAGAGAGTAACTAAAGAAACCTCTCACAAATCTGCCTTTGAAGGGAAAGTAAAACACTGCGGGACATCCCTCCCCCTTCTCCTCCCATGTGCGTAAAACCAACTGGAAACACACCCTGTTGCTGGGAAAAGTAAGGCAGCTCTGTTTTGATTTTGGTAGATAATCTTGTGCCGCGGAGGTCAGCCGGGCAAGGCGAAGAGGTCGTGATGAGGAGCAAACATCCACGCAGGACGAGCTGCTGGGAGCGCTCCGGAAGAGCCAGGAATTTCGGAGAACACGTCTGAGAGTCCCCCAAGATGAGAACAAAATAAAAAAACCCACATAAATCTAAGGTGGGCCACACTTTCTCCCTCCGGTCCGTGTGAGCCCCTGGCCCTGTCATAGCCCCTGGTTTAATTTGTGCTGGGTGGGGTGTCAATGTACTGTATGCACATCGCTCTTGTTTAACAAACTCTATGTTAGAACCACAGTGTAAATGCTAATTTAATCAGATTTGTATGTAACCAGAATTTTATATACCCATTTTGTCCCTTTTCTAATTTATGCTGTTTTATGTGTATAAATGTACTTATAGGAAGAGATATTAAAACTTATGTCTTTGTACAGCATATACATACTATTTTAACCCAGGCAAAGTATTTTTGCAGTGATATTAGAGAAGATGCCATTTGCTATGTCTAAAGACAGAATAAAGTCACAGTCTGTCCCTGGCAGCTTCTGCTGTTCTTTGTGGGGCCCTAAAGATGTCAGCCTGGATTAAGTTTTGGGAGTGGGAGAGTGGGTTTGGGAGCTGGTGGGGAGGAGACCTGCTCCCACAGGACCTGACCCACCTGGCCAAGTCCACACATGTTCACTTAGGCTCAGCCAAAAAAAGATGTGGGTGTGTAAATCAGAATCAAAAATTGTTTCAGAAAACCCTCACTCAGTTGCTGAAAAATCCCAGTGGTTTCTTAAGTTTCAGTTGCACCTTCATTTCTGCCTTTGCATCTCCCCAGGCCTTTGCACCTGCCCAGAAATGGCCCCATAAGAGCTGTTTCACCCCACCTGTGCCCCTGGCACCACCTCTTCTCCCACACCTTCCCAGAAAAAGCCTTTCCCAAACACTGGGGGTGTGTCACAGCACAGTCCCTGAGCTCTGCAGGACAAGCTGAGCATCCTGCCCACACGGAGAGCAGCTCTCAGGGACAGCCCAGGACCCCTTTCCTTCCACAGACAGTTGTGTCTTTCCACGGCCCCACTAACAAACCTCCCCAGGCAGCTGCTGGGGCAGGTGCTCCATTTCCCAGAGCACTCACCTCGTGCCAGCTGGGAATTTTCTCTCTGCAGCCACAGACTTCCAGGTTCTCAGCACCAGAAGGGATGTTTGCTCAGAGGCCCCGTCCTCCCCTGCCCTGTGCTCCCACCAGCCGCTCCTGTAACTCCCATTTTAGAGGGAAAGCCAAGCAAATTTCCCAGAGGAATCCTCTCCCAAAGACAGCCCTCACAGAAGGAAATTTTAATCCAAGAGCTGGCTCTTTCCCAGCTAAAGAGCCCTACAAAAAGCCTTCCAAATGCCCGGAGCCAGGAGGTACTGCAGCGCCCTGCTCTGCAGCAAAGAGGACCCTCCGTGCGCTGCCCCAGAGCCGCGACCAGCTCACCTCCCTGCTCCCTGCACGGAGCAAAGGTGAGCCAGCCTGGAGCCAGCACATCCCACTCACAGACACCGGGCTGGGAAAGGAGCAGCCTGAGCAACTATTTGCTTAGAGACAGAGCCGCGTTGTTCTCCTCTCCGTCTGAAAACCCAGCGCGGCGGCGGGAGCCCCGCGGCACCGGCAGGCCACGCGCCGCGCGTCGCAGCAGGGAATCGCGCCCGGATCCTTGGAATAATCCGCCACCGACACATTGTCCGCCGCCACGTCCTCCAGAGCTCGGGCATAAGCCCTGCTGATTGCGGGCAGCACTGCCTGGTACTCCCTGGATGCCGCATCCAAAGGCTCCTGCTCCTGGACGTCGCGATCCAGGTTGAAAATGAGGGGTGGTCGGTGGCGCTCAGCCGGCCCGGTGCTCCCATCGCAAGCCGTCGCCCCTCCTAGGGAGGAAATGAGGGAAAAACCCCGGAGTTACGGGCTCTGTATTCCTCACAGCCCACCCTGTCCCAGCTCTTAGTCCAAGAGCGTTTCTGGGGCCAACAACTCCGGGCTGCAGAGCTGGGTTGGCTCTTGCTTGAATTAAACTGAGTTGGTTTCCACCTGTATCTGCAGGGATCCAAGAATTCCAGAAGCGCTCTACCAGACTTTACAGTCTCTAGCAGGGACACAGTACCTGTGGTGTAAAAGGCCTTGTACTGAGCCAGCCTCAGCGCCTCGATCTCGCCGACCTTCCCAGCTGCCCCACTGTTGGGGTGGAGCAGAACCTGAAGGAAGGACAGAAAATGCCTGTCAGCCCATGGCAGGGAAAACCTGCTCCACCTGTGCACCTATTTACAGCCACCACTCACCCCCTGGACTGAGCAACCAACAGAGTTTTGATTGCTGAAGGGTGGGATGGTGACAGAAGGACCCAAGGAAACACCAACATCTCCCTTTGCCTTCCTGGTTCTTCAGGATCCTGTGAATTTACCTGCCCAGACCATTTCAATGTCAAGAAAGTGATCACAAAGGTGCAGAGGCTTTCAGCAGAGTGGGACAGAATATCACAGAATCATAGTTTGGGTTGGAAGGGACCTTAAAGACCATCTAGTTCCAACCTCCTGCCTTGGGCAGGGACACCTTCCACTAGCCCAGGTTGCTCCAACCTGGCCTTGGACATTTCCAGGGATGGGGCAGCCACAGTTTCTCTGGGCAACCTATGCTAGAGCCCCCCACCCTCACAGGGAAAAATTTCTTCCTAACACCTAACCTAAATCTCCCCTCTTTTCATGTAAAACCATTCCCCCTTGTCCTACCACTGAATGCCTGCGCAATATTTGGGAGCCGGGACGGTCCCGGGCGCTCTGTCACCCACCCCCTGGTGCTCCAAGGGAGCGAAAGCCCTGCCTGGAGCCAGGAGCCAGCCCCGAGCTGAGGGTGAGCTCATGCAGAGGCCACACGGGAAGGTGAGGTGCTGGAACATCATCCCGTGTCCGTCTCCGCCGCTGACTCACCCCGCTGTGCGAGGGCTCCCTTCCCTGACAACAGCACAGGGAATGGGCTGAGAAGGAAGGGAAGGAGGGAAGGGTGGGTCGAATCTCTCCCCCTCGGTATTTAGGACACTTGATCCACGCAGGACAGCTGCTCTGGCACACGGGAGAGGAGACAAGTGAGCTGGACCGTCCAGCAGCTCCTCTGCTCAGATCAGATCTGCCGCGGAGCCAACGGCTTCACTGAGGGATGAGTCACTTGAGGTTTCCTCCCTGGGATTCGAGTTTAAAAGTGATTCAAGAAATTTCCACTGTGCTAAAAAATTAGAAACATCTGCTGGAGTTGTAGGCAGCTGTGGTGCCAAGTTTAGTAACAGCACTCACAGCTGATGAGCGTGGCAATGCCTGAGCAGGTGCCCGGCACAGAGCACCCAGATGTGCATCCCAACTGCCCAGCACGGAGCATTCCGGCCCCCCTGGGCACCCAGAGATGTCCATCCTGCGCTGCCTGGTCTGGATGTGGCCACTGTCTTTCAGGGCCCAGTTGGTACCTCATCCAAGAAATGCCAGGATTCAGGGTAGGGGGTGATTTCTGAATGCTCTCCATTTCCTTTACCACCTTTTGCAATTTGGTTTAATATTTATGTTTTAGGGAAAAAAATAGAAGGGTGTAAATTGGAAGAGGTGGTGCAGTGTGAGCTGCTGCAAGGAGGAACCTCTGCAGCAGAGTCCCCTTCTGCTGACGCTCCTCGGTCAAGATAAAACAGCTCCAAAGCAGGAATCAGCAAATATTCAAGGCCTCGTGAAGCCAAAAATGGGAACTGAACCAATTAATCTGCCTCCAGCTTTAAAGCTTTGCCTACACCTTTAGCAGCACAGCTGGGATGCTGCCAGCCCCGTGTAAGGGCACTCAAACCTCCCTTCCTACCAACAACCACGTTCCTAAACCTTTTAAACCCCTCACTAAGGAAATCTGTTATAATTTACTGCATAATTAAGGAGCTTGTTTCGATTGAGCCCTTTCAAGAAACATTCCCAGGTCTGGAACTCTTCCATTAAGCTGTGACTTTGTTATTTCAGTAAATGAAAAACTGGAAAAGGAGGGGGGTGTAAAGCCTTTTCTCCCCAGACAACCCATTGCTTGAACTCGGTGCAGTTGTGCATCCCTCTCCCATTCAGCCCTGCCACCCAGCAAACCACTGCTCCCAGCACACCACTGCTGCCTGCAAACCACCATTCCCACTAAACCAGCACTCTCCACACACCATTGCTCCCAGCAAACCATCACTCCCAATAAACCATCACTCTGAGCACGCCATCGCTCCCAGAAAACTATTGCTCCCAGTAAACCATCGCTTCCAGCAAACCATTGCTGCCAGCAAACCATCATTCCCAGTAAACCACCAGTCCCAGCAAACCACCAGTCCCCTCCTCCCAGCACTGCACATGCAGAGGAGGGTTAATCCCAGGGAACACAGCAGAGCACGTTGGCCACATCCCATCCGCTTCCCTGCTTCATCTCCCAGTTCAGCAGAGGGTTCCATAAATACAAAGCAAATACCAAACCCCTGATGGACACAGAAAGCAAATCCAAGATCCCGCTGGGAGCTGGCTCACGGTGCTCGCAGGAGGGTGGACTTTAAAAGCAAAATCAGGATTCATCCACGGGGCTGCTATTAAAGCCACTTTTTTTTTTTTTATCTCTTGGTTCTGCAAAAATCTCATGGAACTCTGAGACAAATGTGTGGCCATCCTGCTTGTCCTGCAAACTGTGTTTTTTTGGGGCTTAAAGGAGCTGGCAGCAGCTGGTTGCATGGACAGAGCTGTGGGATACGGGGTGGGCTGCCCCAATGGACACAGTAACAACGGGCACCTTCCCCAGCCCCTGAGCTGGGAGAAGGAGGGCTTTGTTACATCTTGATCTGGCACGATAAATAAAGGGATACAACTAGGTTTGAGCCCCTGGGATCTTCTCTTCCCCACACTGATGTACCTTTTGTGGCTGGGAAGGAGACACACCATGCAGAGCACCACAGGCTGCCACAGGCCTGAGCATCCCCAGGATGGTGTCCCTGGGATTGTGGCACACAGGAAGGTGCCAAGCTGCATGCACAGGCATTCCTACCCATAATCCCAGATTTGTGAGTGAGACACAAAGCAGGCTTCATTAACCCAAAGCCCTTTTACCCTGATATCCCAAGCCCAGCCTGGTACAGCACCCAGCCACCTCCAGCTGCCCTCCTCCTCCTCCAGGTCCGGGGGTGACGCTCTTGTGGGTCTACACATCATCAGCTCTGAGCCTTTTTCCACCCACACTTACCTGTTTTAGCTCAGGGACCTGCTGTCAGGGGTGGGGTGTCACTGTGGGGGTGGCTCTGCCTTACCTTGTGCCCCTCATCCGACCACCCAAAGAGAACTGGGGACACATCCAAGCCATCAAAGCGCCTGTTCGGGGGCAGGGCCGCCCCAGCCAGGGCCACCAGCGTGGGGAAGATGTCCAGAGTGCTGGGGAAAGAGGTGGCTGCCATCAGTGCAAGGAGCAAGAACCCCTGTAGGGTCCCTCCCAGCCCAACCTGCGCCCTGCCGCCCCTCGAAACACGCCTTGAGAGGGGGCAGCTGCTTCCCAGCACCCACCCCAACAGCTGAAGAGGTTAAGCCCGGCTTCCAGCGGCGGCTCTGGCCCTGGCAAGCCCCAGCTCCACGTCTCTCCCACCCCCAGCCGGCTGCTCGCCAGGCGCTGCGGGTTCAGCCAGGCTGTGCCTCCCCCCGCGGGGCCGGGGCACGGCGGGGCAGCCCCTGCTGAGCCCCTGTGCCTCAAAGCAGAGCTTGGCCCTGGCAATTCCCCACCTTCCAGCACATCCTCGCCGTGTGGAGGTCGAGCAGGGCTGTTGTTGGGGTGGGACAGGGGTCACCTGGCCCTGCTGCCAGCCCTTCACAGCCTGGACACACCCCTCTGGCTCCAAAACCCCTGTGCTGGCAGCTCCAGGGGGGGTCAGCTGGGGCAAGGAAATTCCCAGAGGAGGAGAAAGCACCAGGTCCCCAACTTGGGGGCACCAGGAGAGTGCCACGGTCCTGCCATGGCAGTCCTGCCCCCACTACGATCCTGTCACTGCGTGTCTCCTGCCCGGAGCATGATGGCAGCTGAGCGGAGAGAGAAGAGCCCCGGGCTTAACGGCCCCCGGTTCTCCCATTCAACAAGTTTTAATTTAGCTGCTAAGAGACGGAGAGAACAAATAAGAACAAACACTGCTGCGAGGCAGGCGCGCTCACGGAGCCGGCCCCGCGGCCAGGCGAGCCGGGAGGCGCCCAAAGAAATCCTGGCTCCCCCTCTGCATCCCTGCAGCACCTCGCTGGGGTCACTCCAGGTCCCCCCAGAATGGCAGCTCACCCAGGCAGCGTGTCCCTGGTCCCGTGGGTGCTCAGCACCCTCAGGATCTGGCCCCCAGCACAGTGCATGTGGATGCTTGCAGGGTGGGACCAAGCAGCCCCAACGCCGCAGATGGGACCTCTGGAAATCATCACCTCATGGGGTGGGAGGACAACATGACTGAGGACAGAGGTAGCCGAAGATCCCCCCCAGTCACGGGCAGATGTAACCCAAAGAAAAAGCATGAAAAAGTAGGATTTTGGTCAAAGTTGGCATCAAAGCCAAGGCCTCACTAGCAGGCACATCCCAGAGGGTGTGGGGGAAGCCGTGCTTAAGGGAAAGTGAAAGCCGCGCTGCCAACCCCTGTCCTGGCCAAGAGAGGCTTAACAAATACAGTCACCCCAGCACCCTGCTGCTGCCTGAACACCGAGGGAAAAGGGCCCAGGGATCAGCAGCTGCCCTGCCTGTGGCCCACAGGGCAGAGCTGTGCGGGGCGATGGACACCCCGGTGTGTCGTTGGGAGCACTGCCCTGCCACGGCGATGAGCACCCCGGCACCCCGGGCACAGGGGGCAGGGGAGGCTGCCCTGCCCGGAGATGAGGGGGTGCAGGCAGCTGCAGGCAGCTGAACCAGCCCTGCCTGTGCCCTGCCAGCCCGCCCAGCCCCGCGCCGCTGGCACAGCCGGGATGGTGCAATCTGCTTCTTCACCACCCTCCTGACCTACTTCTTCCGTGCCCTACTTTGGGCTGGGGCAGGGAAGGGCAGAGGCACAGCGGGTGGCTCCGACAATTAAACGTAATTAAGAAAAGCCGACAAAGCAGTTTTTCTGCAGAAACCGGCGTGCAGGTGCAGGTCTGGGGCGGTGCATCAGCGTTTCCCTGCTGGCTCCAGCTTCCCCAGCCCCTGGGCACGCTCACCCTCGCTCACCTCCCTGCTCTGGGGAGGACGTGGAGCCAAGAGGTCCTGCCCAGTCCTGGCAGGCTTTTTGCCCAGGTGGCAAAGGCTGTCAGTGTTTCCATAACCCCAGGGGCAGAGGAGGTTCCTGTGGGGGGATAATGCCTGTCCTTGCTCAGCCCCGTCTCTTCCCAGGGATCCCACCAGGCAGAGGTCCCTCTGGGTGTGCAGAGGGCTCCCAGCCATGCCTGCACACAGGTTTCATTCCCTGCCCAGCTTTTCGGACTTCCCCATCAACTGGGGGAATTTCAGTTTCCCCACTGCACACGCTGATCTCTGGGGGTGTCCCCAAGAGTGACTCTGAGTGCAGGGAGAAGCCACCTGTCCTGCCACATTGCGAGTACCAAGAAACTCCTGCCCTCCACATGCCTCCACATCCTTCCTTGTCCCTCCACTTTCCCTGTCCATGAGCTCAGGCCATGGCTGGGACCACAGTGGTGAAACCTTCCTGAGCTTGACCCATTGCTCGTGTCCCCCAGCTTGGCTCTGTGCTGCCTCCCAAAGAGGGAGTGTCTCATCCCACATAGCTGGGCATGGCCCCTTGGCAATGCCAGGCTGTGCTGGGGGACACGCTGGGTGTGCTGCTTTCCAAGCAGTGCAGCACAGCCCCTGACTCTGCTGCATTTCCAGCTGTCCAACCTGCCAGGCTGGAGCTGGGAAATGCAGGAGATAAAATCTATGAGGAGATAACCTGGGCTTGAGAATTCCAGGGCTTGGAGGCAGGGCTGGAGGGGAGGCTGGTGGGACAGGGGGATGGGGACAGGCCCTGACCCTGCATGTGTTGCCCTGGCTGCCCAAGCAGGCAGGAGTTGGCAGCTCTGCCCCATGTCCTTCGAAGGGGAAGGGTTTGGAGGTGAATCCATGGGGTGCTACTTGCACTCCATCCATAAGTGACTCAGCTTATGGCTCAAACCTTCCCCTGCCTGCAAAAATCCAGCTCCCAGAGCTGCCCTCGAGCCATGTAAGGAGTGAGTGGCTCCAGCTTATCTCATGGACACCCAACACCTCCCCAGGGCCCACCAGCCAGGACCTGCTCCCAGCAGCTGGGGCATTCTTTCCCAATGCTCAGCAACCCTCTGGCCCCACCTCCCTGACCTCCTTTCCCAATGCTCAGCAACCTCGTGGCCCCACCACCCTGGCCTCTGCCATCCCGTGCTCCAGGGATGAAAGGACATGGGGCATCCCACCACATTTGATGCAAGGTGAGGTGCAAGTCCCACGTGGAGGGGTGCAGCTGCTGCCTGCAGAGGTGCAGTATTGCTGCAGTAAGGAACCCCCCCCGTGCCACCCTCCCTGGGGAGCCGTGGCGTGGGGGCAGCAGCCCTTCCCCTCCGCTCCCGCCGGATCCCGGCCCGGCCGCATCCTGCAGGGATTGCCAGCGCCATCTCCCCGGCCAGCCTTTCCCACAACCGCACCCTCCTCCACATAAAGCCATTCACAAACCACAAAGCCTGAGCCTGCTCCTTGGTGGGGAGAGAGAACATCGTCATCTTTTAATTATCGGGAGGCCCTGGGCCACCGCGGCCAGGAGGCACACGGAGCCTGGCGGCTGCTCGCGCCAACCCACCGGCCGCACAAAAAGCCCTTTCAAGCTCCTCTTTGCTGAAGCATTAAGTCTTGGGAGAGGACAAAAGTACAGTCTGGCACGAGGCACGGAATAACTAGTGCAGGCAGCTGCTGCTGCCAAAACCCAGGTGGTGACCTGGGGACGGTGGGTCCTCCCAAAAGGGGGGGTGGAGGGGCTGCCCTGCTCCCCCACGGGCTCTTACCTGAGCAGAGCACGGCTGGTCCGCCTGGCAGGGACGTGGCCAGGCCAGTACACCACTGCTGGCACACGGTGCCCTCCTTCCCAGGTCGTTTGCTTTGCTGAGCTCCCGCCTGCAAGAGAACAGGGCAGCGCTCAGCACCCTGCTGAGATGGGAAACCTCCTGACCCCGGAGTTTCCCTGGCAAAGGAACCGTGCAGAGGCAGAAATGGCATAAATTGCCCCAAAAGGAGGGTGATTTTGCTGGAGAGGATCTGGGTCAGGGGAGGGAGAGGAGTTACAGGAGTTTTTCAAGGAAATAGGGAAAGGGAAACAAAAAGAAAAAAAGGGGCTCAGTTTGGCACTGCTTTGTGTTTCTCCAGCGAGTAATGAGAAATGCAGCTGCTGCCAGAGCCGTCGCATTTCCATCCACTTTTGATGTCAGGTGAGAAAATGGAGCAGGCAGGAAATGTAGGAATTTGTTCCAGGGACTGCTGCCCTCATCGAGGTACAGCACTGACAGCCCACCCCCCACCCCCCGGCCTGCTGGAAACCTGCCTCATTAAAAACACCATCCTGCTAATAACCCTCCTGTCAGCTAATGAACCTGATCCATCGTTTCCCTGACAGCACCCAAAGCACCCCTGCTCTGCCCTTGGGTTTGAGATGCTCTGCATGGCACAGGGAAGCTGCCCAGTCTGCCTTGCTCCATCTGGAGTGCTGAGCACAGGGATGGGGGTGCTGAGCACCAAAATGCGAGTACTGAGCATCCAAAGGGGTGGAAGTGTGTTGGAAAGCCTCTGCCTTGGCTGTAGCCCAAAGGGTCCCAGGCAGCTGAGGCTGGAGGGAGAGGGGGGGAAGGGGCTGGGAATGGGGCAAACAGAAAATCCCAATGCGATTCACCGAGCAAACTTCCCAGGAGCAGCCTTTGTCCCGCGCCTTTCAGCGTGCACATGGCAACGGCGCTCGCCCAGAGCCATTTCCTCCGGGCACAGCCAAGAGAGGCACGGCCACCCCGCACTCCTCCGAGCCCCTGTGCCGGTCCCCAGCCCAGCCCAGCCTCTCCAGGAGTCACTCCCTGATCCTTCAGGCTGATCCACGCTCCCAAGCGATGCTGACGCACCCACGGGGACACACAGGGCGTGGATGCTGCGGTGCTGGTGCCTAGTTCTTTTTAGGCCTAGTTTTGACCCTGCTGCCCATCCTGCTGGCACATCCTCAGTCTCTCCCATTCCCCACGCAAACTTTTGGTGTTTCCCCCCAGAGGACATCTCCTTGGGGCCTCCACAGTGGGACACAGCCAGCACTGGGGTCTCTCGTGGCTACTGGAAACATAACAGTGCTTCTAACACACATCATGTATGGGCAAAGTGAGGTGTCTCCCCTGCCCTCAGACACCCCAGAAAACCACAGCAATTACAGCAATTAATATCAATCCCCATCTCTGCACATATGTTAAATAACTTGTCCTCCTGGATGCATTTCCACAGCTTTTCCATGCACGGTCAAGGGTCTCCGGCAAGACAGCAGAGAGGGGGAATTTCCTCCAGCCACCCCAGTGCCTCTGGCTGGTCAGGACACTGGAGCAGCCCATGAATGAGGTCACATTAACACTTTTGGGCAGCAAATGGGGCTGAAACACCCAGACCCAACCAGGGAATTTTCTCCATCCGACCAGGGATGATGCAGCCCTGTTGCTGTGGGGACTTTCCAGGCTTTCCAGGAAAGCTGAACTGTGCATTCCCGTGGTGGGATGAAAACCTTGGTCCTGCCACACACAGCAGGTCCTCAGCATAGGGACACCAGTTCTGGAGGCTCCCAAACCAGTCTCAAAACATGCCCAGCATCACATCCCCAAAATGTGTATCTCTATCCCAGTATCCCCCCTCGCTGGGCTCTTGGCCCCAAGGTGGGAAACATTTTCAGGGTGGGCTGAGGGCTGTGGGAAGCTCCCCAGCCAGAGAAAGGGGCAGCTCACATGAATACACTGCTTTCTCTCAGTGAGGACCGACTCCAGCTACCACCTGAAATCAGTGGAAAACACCCTTGGAATTTGGGTTGGAGCCTGAAAGGAAACACCAAGCTATGTGTCAGCAGCCTGTCCTCCCCTGCCCTCCCACTCCTCAGGGGCTTTCCTGTGCTGGGGGATGATTCCCTCGGGAGGGGATGTCCGAGCATCCCACCCCCCCAGCACCCAGGGGCGGGTGCCTGCAGTGCCAGCCCCGTAACGCCGGGCTGGCTTTCAAAACATCCGTGCAACAACCAGCCGAAGGATTTCCGAAGTCATCCTTCCAGCCACTGTTTACAGCCAGCTCGGAGTGCCCTGCCAGCCTGACCTCCTCCCCAGCCTCGGCCACGGCCAGGATCCGGGTGTTTTCCCAGGGTTGGAAAAGGGGCCGTGTTTTCCTCGCCCTGTTCCCGAACGCCCGCACTGCCTGTACCATCTGCTCCGGCTTGTGACCGGGGGTTGCTCAAGAGCAACCCGGGGCCGTCAGCAGGGTTTGTTTACTAGAAAATTAAGGTTACAAATTTCATTCCCGGGGCCAGCCAGCCAGCCAGCCAGCCGGCCGAAGGAAGAAGGGCCCTGGGAATGGGAATGGGAATGCCGAGCCAGCCCGAAGGGCAGTGCTTGCCCAGTGGCCATGGTCACACGGCCTGGGTGTCAGGAAGCAGAGGAGGGACGAGGCGCTCCCGCCCCCGCTGACCCCGGGCATGGGGATGGGGGGAAACCGAGCCTGGCACGTTACGCTGCGTAACACAAGCAGAAGTGGGAAACGCCTGACTCATGGATGTTTTCTGGCCGAAATAAACCCGCCAAGCAGATGGCTTGGCCGGAAAAAGGAGGAAAGATGGAAAGAAGAAAAAAATAAAATAAAATAAAATAAAAACACCCCAAGGAAACGGTGGAGAGAAAGGAAAGCAAAGTCTGCGGGGTGCGGGGAGGGTGCTGGGAGGGATGGGGTTGGGGGCTGCAAGACCCTGCTGGAGCTGATGGCAACATCCAGTCCCCAAGCCAGCACCAGTCACCTCAAGTTCTGGGGTAACAGGGACCCCAGCCCCACACCCTCCCAGCAGCGGTTTTAGGGGAAAACTTGGCTGTTCTGGGGAGTGTTCAAGCCCAGGGCAGCAGCCAGGGAAAGGCTGGGGGTGGAATGCTCCCCATGTCCCCCACGATGGGCAAGGAAGGGATTTGTGGAGCAGCCCCCCTGCATCCCTGGGGACTGGCAGACCCCCCCCTCCCAACTCTGCCAGGTTACCTCGCTGCCTCTGCCAGGCCCCCACGAACGGCCCCAGGCGTCCTGCCAGCTCACACTTCTGTGCCCAGGGGCCATTGTCACCTGCAAGGGAAAGAAATGTCTCCATGAGTGACACCAGGACCAGAGGGTGGGAGGGGACACCTCCACAGCGGGGCAGTGGGCAAGGACAAGTGACCCTTCCATGGCTCCTTCCCATCCCTGTGATGCATCCCCTGCAAGAGCAGCAGGATGATTGATTTTGAATTCTAACAGTTTGTTTCCAAGGGATGAGCCCTGGGTGAGGGGTGGCGTTGGGGGGGGAGAAGGGGAGCGGCTGCCACCAGCTTTGGGCGCTAATGAGCGGTTCCTGCCGTCAGGAGCAAGACATCCTCATTAGGGAGGCTGCTCAGCCAGAGCGGATTTGGGCTTCTTAATGAGTGAGGATTTGTGGCTTAATTGGGCACGGCCCCACCGGTTCAGCCCCGAAGAGGGGTGGCAGGGTGACAGCTCCCCATCGGCGGAGCAGCGGCATCGTCGAGGACAGGGGACAAACACAGTTCCTGCCCCCCCGAGCCACCTCCACTCTGTGTCTGTGCCGGGGTGGTCACCAGAGTCACCCCCAGCCCCACTGCAGCCTTTCCTGCCGTACCTGTGAACCACAGCAGCGTGTTGCCCTTCCCGTGGCTGTCGGCCACCTGCTTTATCCGTCCCACCAGGGCATCCATCTCGCCCAGGGAGGCTCCGTAGATGCCCCTGCCCGAGGCGGGGGCTGGCTGGGGGTCCCACAGCGGGACGTGCATGTGGGCCAGAGCCAGGTAGAGGAAGAAGGGGTGGCCACTCTCACTGCATGGGAGAGAGAGGGAGAGTGTTCAGCCTTCAGGGCAAGGCAGTGGCAGGAGGTCATTGGGGTGGTGGCACTGCCAAGCCTGGGGACACAGACCGGTGGCCTTTCCACAGCTCCTGGGGGAAAAACACCCTATGTGCATCATCTGGCTGCAAACCCTTGCAGGGGGGAACGCTTGGCCTTTGCTCCTGCTTAAGCCTCTCCCCGTGGCCCCCCTCATTGTCAACTGTCCTCTTGTTGGGACAGACTCGACCCTTCCTCCATCTCCAGTGACCAAACACCCTGCACTGGTGCCTCCCAGGCACCCACCCACTCCACACCCCTATTTCAGGGGCCCATTTTGGCCCCTCTCTGTTCCCCTCTCCAGCAGATCCAGATCTGCCTGGATCTGACAGTGACATGGGCAGAGGATGAGCCACAGCAGGACACCCACACCGACCCCGGGCATGGCCTTGGCACTGCCGAGCAGCCCCGGACAGGGAGCGCGGCACGTTCGCCCGCCGTGCGCTGCCCCACTGCCTGCTCACTCCTAAATCATCACAGGACATGTCCTGTTTGCTTGTTTACAGCTATATTTATCTCCTCCAACGAGTCCTGCTCTTCCTCAGGGACCTCTGAGGGGAAGGGTGGGATGGCCAGCGGTGGGGAGGGGCCGGATCCCGGGACGTGTCCCAGCCCGCGCACGCGCCCGGCTCCGGCCGCCCCATCGCTGCCTCCAGAAAGCTTTCAGGGCCCCTCTGACGTGTGTTTCGGCACTTCCTTCCTTTACTCGTCACCTGGGATGGAAAATGAGTAAAACCCATCCCACCTGGAGCTGCCTCATCCTCCCCCATGGCACTGGAGCCGTGCAAAGGGCTGTGCCCTGCCCCTTGCAAATCGACGCAAAAGCCATGTGAGGCCTTTTCCCACGGGATGCCAGAGACCCTGGAGCAGGGAAAGCTGCTTCCCCCGGCTTGCATCCCACCACTCCAGCATCCAGGGGAACTCATGGCTGCGGTGTTCAGCTGAGCATCCGGCTCGCTTATCACAAGGACACCTCAGAATTGTCCCAGATGGAGCAAACGTTTAATCGATAACTGAAGACGGGAGTCCCTGACTTTTGCTCTCATGCTCGCTGTGCTCGAGCAGTGCCACGTCTCAGTGTCACAAATTGCTCAACCTTGACGCGACTGGTTAAAAAAACACCGAGATGGCAAATCCTGTGTTCTTTTGTTGCCCTGTAATGAATGAGTCAGGCAGGGGAAAACTGGAATGAGCCATCAAAGGGAAGGAGAGAAAAGGCAGGCACCTGCTTAATCCTGTTCTCAGTGAACGCAGATAACCCCAAAACACTTCTGGGAGTTTAAAGGTTTTTCCTATTAACCCCGAGCTCAAACACTTGGTTTCACAGCCAAACAGCATCCTGACAGCCCAGACAGCTTGGAAAGGAGGGGGGATTGCTGCTGCCCTACAGCCCAGATCCTGGGTACCCTCAGCATCCTGACCACACGTCCAAGCCATGTCACAGACAACGCTTAATACCGAAAGGGATAACTATAGATATTGGGCAACAAAACAGTACCCAGGTTTATAAGGAGCCATTTCACACAGGCTGTTCCCTGCCCAGCCTTTTGTTCATCCCCATCACACAAACCTAACCCCCAGGATCCCACTACTGCAGCCCTTCCCTGGGTCTGCACTATCCCTGGATGCAGACATGGGATGGGCTGGGACTCGGCTGCCCGGCAGCACTTCCTCTCCTCACACTGCAGGGAGGCATTTTGCAAAGTCACAGCTCGTAATCCGCCAATAATGGGGATTAAAATTACACAACCCGTCCCCAGGGCTCGGGGCCACCATTTGGAGGAGCCACTTCGCTCCTGAGGGAAAAGCACACCAGGGCACGTCCTGTCCTTTTAACCCCGGGGGGAGGCAGAGCTTCAAGCTCAGGGATCTTGGAATGCTTCATCCTCAAAATGGATCCAACCCCTCACACAGGGCAGGTTCAAACCCCTCTGGGTGCTGTTCTGGTCCCACTGGCAGAGCTGCCATGGGCAGCTCTCCCATTTCAGCACCTCTCCCACACCCCTGCCAGCACTTCGTACCCAGGGAGGCACCTCCACTGCCCTGTTGCCACAGCAGAGATGGAGGGATGGAGGACAGATGGAAGGAGGACAGATGGATGGAGGAGAGAGGGATGACAGTGTTTCCTTCCCTCCAATTCCCACTAGCCAGGACCTTGCTGTACATTCCCCCCAGGAAGGAGGCACAGCCCAGCTCAAATGCTTTGACCTTCCTCATAAATGCTGGTTTTAAAAAGACACAATCCCTTAGAGGAGATGCACCAAAAGGCTTCCACGATGTCCCTACAGGACACCTGTGTCAGCCTCAGTGGCTTCTCCCACCTCCAGCGGGAAGCCAAGCCACGGAGACCCCAGATCTGCTCCCCAGGAACCACGGGGCAACACCCACCTCCCCCAGCACCGCAGAGGACTGCTGCAGTGACCCCGGTGCTGTCCCAGCACAGGGGCCGGGGGACAGCCGGTGTCCCCTCACCTCGCCCGCCGGATGAACCGCGCCGCCGCCTCCGCGTAGCGCCTGGCCAGGCTGCCGAGGGCCACGGGCTGCTGGACGATGGTGACGTTCTCGAAGAGAGGAAGAGCCACCTCAGTGTAACAGTCCTTCCTCGCCGCCCTGCTGGGAAGGAAGAGTCGCCAAACCCTTGTAAATGCAGCGGGGACCGGTGTGGGAGCAGGCACGGTTTTCCTGGCCCTCGGGAAGCCAAGGAGGGGAGAAGAAGGGGGGTGGTACCAATGTCTGTGGCACTGACCCGCCTTGCCAACCTGCACCCTGCTGTGGGGTGGACAGGGGTGAAACCGGGTACATGGAGTATAAGGGGAGGTGACCACAGCGAAGGGCAGCTCCCGGGGCTGGGGACACTGATGCAGACACCCCCTCCCCGTGCCTCCCCGAATCCCTCCCGCCCCGTACCTGGCAGCCGCGCCGCGCCGCGGGCAGGGCGGGCAGGGCGGCAGGTTGTACCCGGGGGTGTCCGTGCAGCCCATGTCGTGGCTGTAGGGGATCCCAAAGTAGTAGTCGAAGCCTGAGAGGCAGGCGAGGGTGTCAGCAGGGTCAAGGTGACCGCAGGGCCCTCAGCCCGTCCCCGCTGGCCCGGCCCTTACCGCGGGAGTTGGGGTGATAGCGGCCGTGGTGTCCCAGGTGCCACTTGCCTGCGTGGAAGCCACAGAACATCATTTCAGAGGTTACACAGCTACAGCCACCACCAGCCATCACCCACGAGGTGCCCGCAGCGCTGGGGGCTTTAATCTCGCTACAAGAAAGGCTCCTTGTTTGTGCTGGCCGCGTTTCCAGAATGCCGTCTATTTTTGCAGAAACCCAGAAAAAATGCATAAGGTATCTCATGCCTGTGCAAAGCGAGTGTTTCCAGCCTTAAAAGGCTCTTTCATGTGTTTGTGTTCTGAGCAGACGGCTTTCTAACCCCTCCCAAACAGCCAACTTCACCCTCTGACCTCCGGCACGCGCTTGCTCCCACCAAATGCGCTGATCCAAGAGGGAGAACTCCAAAAACTCGGGGGGAACGGTGAAACCGAGGGATTTTCTGCCAGCATGACCTGTGCACCAGCAGGAGCTGCAGGTGCAAAGGGTTTGTGCTGGCTGGGGGGACTCACAGTGGCAGAAAGGTGCCCAAAGTCACAGGGCCAGCGGCACCGACCGTGGCGTGGGATGCAAGACGGCAGAGCCGCCGAGCACAGTCGTGTTTGCTCAGGAAAACCCAGCACATTCCTTGTGAGGTGAAGCAATTAGAGCTTAAATTGGAGAAGTCTGGATTTTCAGGCGGGCGTCGTGGTATGTTTGAAAAGGAAGATTTTAATCTTGGGATTACATAATCGCAGGGAGATGTGTGAAATCTCTCACACGTGACCCTTTAGACTTTCCTTTCACTGCCAGCGTTCCACTTAAGTATGTGCAGCCACCCCCTTGCGAGGGACGGGCACGGGCTTCTCTGCCACCCCTTGTCACCTCCCCACCCTGGCTGTCCCCCTGGCATTTTGGGCATTACCTATAGCCCCTGTGCTGTACCCAGCCTCCTGCAGGACCTCGGCCAGGGTGGTCTCGTTCAGGGGGAGGCCTCCGACCGATGTGATGGCGAAGTTGTGGGTGACCCCGTTGCGCACCCCGAGGCGCCCCGTGAGCAGCGAGGCGCGGGACGGGGAGCACGTGGACGCGGCTGAGTGGAAATCCACGAACCTGGAACGTTAAAGGACCCTTTGCTCACAAGCCCCTGCATGATCCACCACTGCCCCATCCCTCCCTGCTCCCCTGCATGCGTCCCCTCCTGCCCCAGGGATGAGGGTTGGGAGAAGGGGATGAAGCTCGCAGGTCTCACCAGGGACGGATGGACCTGCACCCCAAGGTACTGGGCTCTGGCAGCCCTTCCCGTGCACCCAAACCCACATCTGTCAAATCCCTGCCAGTCCCACGGGAGTGAATTCCCCTTTGCTGCAGGACAGAGTAACCAGGGATGCTTGGAGAGGGCAGGGAAGGGGGACAGACATTACCTCGTCCCTTCGGCAGCCAACTGATCCAAGTGTGGGGTCTCCTTGGTCTCTGCCCAGTTAGCCCCGAGGTCCCCCCAGCCCACATCATCTGCCAGGATGACAATGAAGTTGGGCTGCCCGTGCCCCCCACAGGGAGCCCAGAGTCCCACCAGCACCACGGTGAGCACCAGCACTGCCCGTGGGGACGGGGTCCCCACAGTGCCACACGTCCCCTCCCACCCACACCGCGGCACCGGCGGCTTCATCTTCCCCAGACTCCCTCCCCTGTGTCCCTGTGGATCCAGCTGAGCTCTCCACAGGCCCTTGCAGAGGTGCCAGTGTCCCCTCCTCAGCTGGTCCCGTGGGGCCGGGGGTCTGGGTTTGCTCCCTTGGCTGCCGACCGAGCTGCAACACCTCCTCCGTCTTTCACACCCAAGCACAGCCGATATTCCCGAAATCGGCGCCAGCAAAGGTGTTATTCTTGGAAGTCAAAAACACCCTTTGAAGTCACTGTCACCCTATTTATATCTTTCCTTCCTTCCTGGTAAATATCTAATTAGACACCAAACCAGAGCGGTATTTTCCCCTCCAAGGAGCGGCTCGATCTGTAGCGGCGGCTCCTCTCCCCTCACCACAGCCCGGGGGGGATGTTTGTGTCCAACAAACGGCTCCTTCCCTGCAGACTGAGCCCCTCAGCCTGGCCTTCAGGTGGAGAAACAAGTGCTGGGGCTGTGTCAGTCCATCCTTGTCCTCGCACGGCTACAGCATCCCCTGTGCAAGAGACACAAGCCGCAGTCAGGACGTGCCGGGTGCTCCTGCGCCCCGGCCCGGGGCAGGACGCCTTCTCCACACGCCGAGGCTTTGCCTTTGAAGCTGTATTTTTTGCTGCCTGGCTCATGATGGCTCAGCTGGAAAGGGCTGTGAATAACGAGGGCCCCTTTCCCACATCCATGGCTGGGGCTGGGATGGTTTCCCGCGCTCCTGCCGTCCCCGGGAGCAGCGCTGCTCCCTCCCGCCCTGCCAAGGGCTGTGTCCTGAGCACTGCAGGGTGCACAGCACCACAGTGGGGGCCGTGGGGGGCACTGCCTTCATTTGTGACAACTGACAAGTGTCTGAAGCTCATTTTCTACATTTAGTTCTACTCCTGCTGCCCCACTGCTGCCAGTGCACCCGAGCAGGCAATGCAGCCCAGCTGCCAGAGGGAGCCACTCCTGAAGGCAGGGATGCAGGAATCCAGACAAACCCAGAGGCAACAAACCCCAGGAATACCCAGGCTTACTGGATTAAGCACATCTGGCTGCTTAGGGCAGGATTTGGCCTCCAGTGGTGGAGAGATTCAAGGATAAAACCCCCAAAGACCAATGGCAGAGACAGAGCTGTGGAACACAATCCCTTGAGCACAAAGTTATGGCCAAAGGGAGAGGAAGTTGCAGAGATCTGCCAAAACCCCACTAAGTCCTGTGCCAGGAGCTCTGCACCAGCCCATGGGGATGGTGTGGGGACCCGTGCCTGGGTTGGGGACAACCAGGACTCAGCTGAGGCCAGCACTGCAGCAGCTGTCCCCAGTTGGCACCAGCAATTTGGGGAAAGGAACATGCCATGAAGGATGCAGCTCCCATGGGATGGTCAACACAGCCAAGCAGGACAACATCCATTAAGACAAACCATGAGGATGAGTAGAGAAGGCCACTGGGAAACAAAAGAGGAGAAGGCGACAAGAGGAGGCAGGAGAGGGAATAGGATGAGCCCCACCCATAGGCTGAGAGGTTTGTGGCTGGAAAAGCAAATCATTCCCAGGTTTTGCTGTTCACATCTTTAAAAGCTTTGGGCTGTCTCTCAGATCAGCAGCTCCAGGGCTGTCAGTGTAGCACTGAAGTGATCAGGGATGTGGCTCCATTCATAATTCATAGCTCACAGTGTTAATTTATGAAGCCTGGAGGCTCTTGGTACATCAGCTAATGGGGGTGGGATGTGGTGGGTTGGGGGGCTGAGCCATGGGAGAGGTTGCTCAGCCCTGCCCCAACAAAGCCTACGAGCCCAGCTCCTGTTCTGCACCCTCCTGCAACCCCACAGCTTGTCTCTCATGCTCCAAGAATCAAGATTAGTTATCTGGACATGTTATCCCTGGGATAAGTCCAGGTGCCTGTTCACTGCCACACCAGGACCTGCAGCACCTCTGCCCCCGCTGGCTTTGCTACAGCCAGACCCTCTCAAAGTCGAAGGACCAACTTTAAAGCTGTTTTTGAAAAAAAACAATGACTCAGAAGAGATTCCCCCGGGCCGACCATGGCGTGAACACAGCACCTCACCTCATGCCAAGCAGGAAATACTGCACAGGTGGTTACAGCTGGATGAGCCACCTGGGAGGGATCACTCCAAGGATCCAAGGCCCCGGGATAAACGGCCTCAGCACCGTGCTGGGCATTGCTCCGAGGGGACAGGGCGCACCTGGGCGTCGCACGCACCTTGTCCCAGGGCAGGATTAAACAAACAAGTGACGAGCGTTCTGCAAGCCAGGCCAGGCGGTTCACAGAAACTCGGGAGAAGTCCAAACCAGACCAACCAGTTTAGAAAAGCCCCAAACCCTGTCCAGCCAGGACACCCTGGGGTTGGCCTCGGGGCACGGGAGGGGAGATGCCTCTCCGGGATGTCACCGCAGAGCGGCCACAGTATCTGTCATGTATTTATTACACATTAACCAGAAAGTTTACAAATCTTGGGGCCAGCAAGATCATTTTCACATTTTTCACATTCTTTCACATTTTCACGCCTGCCTGGAGAGCAAAGCAGTGGCCAGGGCCCAGAAAAACCTGATGGCCTTTGAAGCGCGTCCAGCTGTGCTGTCCCCCCGCTGGCACCCGGGGCTCGCGCCCCACCCGGGGTGTCACAGCTCTCATCTCCTGCCCAAACCCACACTGATGGCCCTGTGCTCCTGCTGGAAGTCCCAGCAGGCATCTCCATCCTGGCTGCAAGGAGCAGGGAGATAAGGACACAGCAGGGGATGAGAAATTCAAACCGGAGCGGGCACCCGCTGTTATCCAGGACCACTCCAGGGGCTCCCAGTATGGCCCCTTGTGCCAGCCAGGGTCAGGGAAACCGAGGCAGGAGAACAGGAGTGATGGCTCAGGCTGTGCACTCACCCCATGGCTGCAGAGTGATGCACAATGGGGACATAACCCCATGGTGTGGCTCCTGGTGCTGACCCTGACCCCGCCAACAATGCCCAACCACAGCCTGGAGGGGATGGACAGTGGCACAGACAGGCTTTGAAAGGGGAGAAAACAAAAAAAAAATCCATGTTTGCTTTGCAAATTAAACTTGCACAGATTTTATGTTTGATTCAAGCACAGAGAAGGGCAGCAGGTGCCTCGTGAGGGGTTTATCCATGGGGCAGAGGGTGCAGGAGGTCTGTGCCTGTCCCGTTAGGCCTCCTCAGTCCCAACATGTTTACCAGCTAAGCTCCATTCCTGGTACAACTGTCCTGACAATGCTCTGAGCGGAGTCAGGACTTTATTCCAGGAAGAGGTTTTCTGCTGGAATAGTTTATACCAGTTCCCCTAACAGAATAAGCAGCACCGACAAAAACATACTTCTGCAGATTTACCAGGATTTCTGCCAGCTCCTGGGACAGCAGAATGTTTTTCACCCATCTCGCTGCTGGGTCTTTCAGAGAAAACATTTCACATGCCGAGCAGGGCCGGGCAAAGCCCGGCAGAATAAATGAACTGAAGTGCCGGAGCCATCCGGCGGCACAGCCCAGGGGCCCGCGCTCCCCTGCCCGCCTCTTCCCTCCGCAGCCCGCCCTGTTTTCCAGCTCCTGGCTGATTTATGCCCACCGACAGGAGGCTTGCTCTGCTTCCCCGGGGATTACAGAGCTCTCCAACACCAGCCAAGCACCCGGGCTGCAAAAGTTCCCCGGGATGATGGAGAAGCACGTCCTGCTGCGAGCGCTGCCAGGGCTGGGACGGACCCACGAGGGATGTGCCGGGGCAAGGAATCCTGGCAAGACACAGCCCAGCCAAGCAGCAGGGAAATCCCTCCAAAGTGGGCAAACAACCTGGGGGGAAAAGGATTTTACAGCAGGGCTGCAGAGTCTGCAGCCACCATCCCCATTCCCCCCACAGGGCCCCTGCAGCCCCCATCGCTCCCCGAAGCCTTATTGCTCTTGGAAGGCCCCAGGGAAAGGAATGAGAAGGTGAGGCAGAGGCAGATGCAAAGGACTGACAAGAAATACCAAGGAGTAAATCGCTTTGGGTTTTTCATGCCAAAGATATTTGCATTCTTATTTCTCCCCTGGAGGCACAAACCTCTTTTGTTGTCCCATAACCACTTGCACTGTCGATGCCAGGAAGAATTTCAGCATGGGGAGGGTGACCCATTTCCAAGGAAAAGCCTGTATAACTGGGATATCAGCTCTACGGGGCCAGAGGGGTGGTCGCCCTTTATCTGCGTCCCTGAAAGGCAAGATATGAATAAAGGGCAACCACCTCAGAGGAACCTCGGGTTTCCTTGGAAAAAGGGGTTTTCCTTTGAGACAGAGTGATACAAAATTCCCAAGGACACACAGGACACAGTCCGATGGCTGAGCATTTGGATTTCAGCCTGTTTAGGACTGTTTAGGGACTGCAAGGAGTGAAGCTGCTGGAACATCCCTGTGAGCACCAGCACTTGCTGGAGGCAGTGGCTCTTGAACCAGCATTGCCATGAGAAACCAGCAGCAGCTTTCCCAGAGTTCCCAAATGAACGCAGTAGCTGATTTGCCTCATTTTGGGAGGTTTGCAGAATTCTGCCCCGACTGCCCTTTGCTGTGCCACCCCATTAGCCACCCCACTGTGACAAAAGAAGGGAAAAGCAGGAGAAGGGACTCTGGCCAAACCAAACATACCAGCCCTTGCACTGAAGGAACATTTTAACCTGGATACTGTTTCCAGGGGTATGAACCAGGATCACTGGGTTCCACATTAACCCAGCAATCTGTGGTGGGGTCCCGTGCCAGCACAGACAGACCCCAGGAGGGCAGGTGAGGAGGAGTCTGGTCGCTCTCCCAGCACTCTGAGCTCTCTGCTATTCCCTGCAGGCAAAAGTCAGTGGCCCACAAGCCCCAAGGAATGGTGTAAGACTCCAAAACCTCTTGGCAGCATCCATCTGCTGCACTGGGATGCAGCAGCAGCAGCAGTGGCTGTGGCACAGAGAGCCCCAGTGCTGTCAGCTTTTTTCCTCCTTTTTACTGATTTCAAGGAAATTTAGAGGACTTCAGCACTCATTGCTTTAGTTCCATCCCTCTTTGCCAAGCACTGCTGGGCACAGGAAGAAACCCTGCCCTGTGCTCTCCGTGCCAGATGTTAGGCTGGATCTCGGGGAAAGGTCCCTTCCCCAGAGGGTGGAAGGCTGACCAGGCTCCCCAGGGCAGTGACAGAGCTCCAGGAGGGTTTGGACAAGGCTCTGAGGGACAGGGCGGGATTGTTGGGGTGTCTGTGCAGGGCCAGGAGCTGGATTCCATGATCCTTTTGAGTCCCTTGCAACTCAGGATATTCTATGATTCCGTGATGACTGAACCTCTGCTCCCTTCCCCATCCATGTAGGCGGTGAGTTGGTATCTCCTGCTTCCAGTTTGACTCACAAATCCCTACTTTTTAAGCTCCCTACATAAGGGAGATGTTTTCCCCTAAAAATACAACTAAAGGAAATGGTTTCCCCTAAAAATGCAACTGAAGGAAATGTTTCTCCCTAAAAATACAATTAAGGAAGATGCTTTCCCCTAAAAAGTCAAGCAAGGGAGATGTTATTCCCTAAAAAAATGTAACTAAAGGAGATGCTTTCCCCTAAAAATTCGAGCAAGGGAGATGCTTTCTCCTAATAGTACAACTAAGGGAGATGTTTTCTCCTAAAAACACATCAAAAGGAGATGTTTTCCCTTAAAAATGCAACTAAAGAACATGTTTTCCCCTAAAAATACAACTAAAAGAGATGGTTTCCTCTAAAAAATGCATTTAAAGGACATGTTTTCTCCTAAACTTGCAACTAACAGAGATGGTTTCCCCTAAAAATTCAACCCAGGGAGATGTCTTTCCCTAAAAGTACAACTAAGGGAGGCGTTTTCTCCTAAAAACGTGAGCAAAAGAGACGTTTTCCCTTAAAAATGTAACTAAAGAACATGTTTTTCCCTAAAAATGCAACTAAAGGAGATGGTTTCCTATTAAAAAGGCAATTAAAGGACATGTTTTCTTCTTAAAAAAAATGCAACTGACAGAGATGGTTTCCCCCTAAAAATTCAAACCAGAGAGATGTCTTTCCCTAAGCATTTAACCCACAGAGTCCTTTTCCCCTAAAAATTCAACCCAGGGTGATGTTTTCTCCTAAAAATACAAGTAAGGGAGATGGTTTCCCCTAAAAAGTCAACCCAGGGAGAGGTTCTCCCTCAAAAATGCAACTAAAGAACATGCCTTTCCCCTAAAAATACAACTAAAGGCGACTGGTTTCCCCTAAAAATTCAACCAAGGGAGATACTTTCCCCTAAAAAGTCAAGCAAGGGAGATGTTATTCCCTAAAAAAATGTAACTAAGGGAGATGCTTTCCCCTAAAAATTCGAGCAAGGGAGATGCTTTCCCCTAAAAGTACAACTAAGGGAGACGGTTTCCACTAAAAATTTCAACCCAGGGAGACGTCTTTTCCCTAAAAACGCGAAGAAGGGACACGTTTCCCCTAAACATGCATCATGCCCTGCACCCAAGGGGAACAGGGACACCCTGGCATCCTCGGGGGCAGCGGGGAGGGGGCACTTCCACAGGCGCATCCCCATCCCCGGGGATGCTCCAGCGGCACCTGCTCTCCCCGCAGGTGCGGGGCTGGCAGGGGGGGGTCTCTCCCTCTCTCCTCCTTCTCTCTCGGGGTCTCTCTCTCTCTCTCTCGGAGCTGGTGGTGGAGGGGGAGCCGCTCCCGCCGCCTGCACCGCCCCTCCCCGCACACGCGGTGCCGCCGCTGGGGCGAGCCGGGCCCGGCGCCGCGCACATGGGCGCTGCGGAGCCGCCGGCGGAGACCGGCTCCAGCCGGTATATAAAGGGCTGGGAGCGAGCACCGAGCAGCAGCAGCAGCCGCCGCCGCGGGCAGCGGGGAGCAGCAGCGGCCGGCGGGGCAGCGGGGGCCGCCTCCGAGCCCGAGGGTCGCCCGCTCGCCCTCCCCGGGCCATGGGCAGCCCCTGACCCCGCCGCAGCACCGGGTGAGTGGGGCTCTCTCCCTCCCTCCCGGGGGAGCGGGGTGGGGGAGGGCTTTGTTTCTCTCTCTCTCTTTATTTTTTTTCCCCCCCTTTCTCATTTTTGGTCTCTTTTAAACGTGTTTTTTTTTTTTTTTTCTCCGCGTTTCTCCTCGCCCGCATCCCCTGTATTTTTAGCCCGCGGCCCCGGCGATGCAGGAATCAGGGCTGAAATGTTGGGAAAGTGATGCAGGGAAGGGGGGGCCACGCCGGGCCCCTGCGCGCTCCGGCTTCTTAATTTTCAGCTTTTTTTTTTTTCTCCCCCCAATCGCCATTTCTTTTAATCTTTAAACGCACAAAACGCACGCCCCAGGTCTGCGTTTTCGGGGTTGATTTTTCTTCCTTTCCTTTTTATTTTTCCCCCTCCTTTCTGTTCCTAAGCGTGCTTCCTCCTAAACCTCCTCTCCCCCAATTCCTCGTGCGGTGACACAGGGATTCATGGCAGCCCCCGTCCCCCTTCTCGGGGGTCTCCGGGCACTTCCCACAAAACTTCGGGCCGCCGGGGGTCCCTCCCGCGCCCCTCGCCCCGACGCGGGGCTGCAGCAGAGCGGCACCGCAGGGATGCGGGAGCCCACGCCTCGCCGCATCCCTGGGAGAAAGGATCCCACGGGAGCCGCGCACCCGCCACGCAGCACCGCACACGGGGTCTGCGAGCTGCGGGGACCCCCCCTGCCCCGCTCGGAGACCCCTCGCGTGGGCTCCCACCCCCGCCCAGCTCCCGGTGGGCGCCGGTGTCTCGCACTCGCCTGGTCCGCCGAGAGAAGTTGCCCGGGGCTGGAGGTGGGGAAGGGGGCGGCGTGGCCGGAGCCGCTCGGGCTCCGTGCGCCGAGAACGCGGTGCCGAGGAGATCTGAGCAGAAAATGGAGGAGGGAAATGCCTGGTGGCTGCCGGGGCCGGCGGTGCGGGGGGGAGAGCGCGCAAAGAGCCGCCGGTGCTTGGGGGCAGCCCCCGGGCGGGACACCCGCGGCCACGCATCGCTCCCTCCCCCGGGGTGGCTGCTGGTGTGCGACACGGTGACACTGGCACCCCCAGCACGGTGACCCCGGCGCTGTCCCCCTCCCTGCGCAGGTGTAGCAGTGACCCCAGGACCGTACCCCGGCGCTGTGGCACTGACCCTGGCACTGTCCCCCCGCAGAGCTGTGGCAGGGCAGGAGTTCCACAAGGAGCTCCGCGTGGAGCAGAAGCTGCCCCTGCACACTCACACAGCCCCTGGTGACATGGAGAAGGGCTGGAGAGACCCCCATGTCATATGGGGTGATCCCCTCCAGCCCCCCCTGCCCTGGGGGGTGTAAGTGGCCCCAAGGGCTGCAGGGGAACTGGTGGCAGCGGGGGGTTGTCCCCACCCCGTGTTTGGAGGCGTGGGCAGCCCTGGGCTGCCACTGTGGGGGCAGACAGGCTCCCCAGGAGTTACTGCCATCCCGGAGCCAGCAGCTGCGGGATTCTGGACACCACAACATGTGACAGTGGCTTCTGTCACTGCCTGATCCTGCAGCAAATGGGTGTCACTGAGGTGTCATCGGGCAGGCAGGGGGTGCAGCGGGGAGGACGGGAGCCCCGGGGGGGTTCCTGCAGCTCCACCAGCCCGCGCTGGGTTCTGCGGTGGATCTTTCACGAACCCACCCCCTCACACCGCCAGACAGATGACAGCTCCCGGGCTTGGCTGCTGGAAACAGCCTGCCCGGGTGCTGAGCTGAGAGTTTCTGGTCCCGGGCTCAGCGGGTACCAGCCTGGGGTGGCAGAGGCAGAAATATCAGCCCAACTCCTCTATTTAATCCCTCAGCAGCACAGGGACTGGCTCGTGGTGCCTTCAGGAATGCTACAGCTCCTAGACTGTGCCTCTTCCAGCAAAATTCAGCCTAAACTCACGCTTGGCTCCCTGTCCCCTCTTTTCCAGGTCCAAAATGACGGTCAAAGCTGTAAAAATGCCGTGCACCTCTGCAAACGTTTATACTAAAGTGCCTGACGGAGGATGGGGCTGGACAGTTGCTTTTGCATTCTTTGTTGTGGAAGCCCTGACATACGGCATCATAAAATCATTTGGAGTCTTCTTCAATGACCTGATGGAAAGCTTTGACGAAACCAACAGCAGGATATCATGGATAATATCCATATGTGTGTTTGTGCAGACCTTCACAGGTAAGAGGAGCGGGCGCTCGGCACGGGTGCAAGGGGCAGCTGTACTGCTGACTCAGCAAGCAAGGACCTGGCACCGGCGACTTTCGTGCCTCTAATGGCTCCACTATAAATTAAATAACAGCCATAAAGCTCAGAGGCTGCATGAAATGCTAAGAAATGTCTGTCTCACCCTTTGAGCCCTGGCTCGTGTCCTTGCACGGTGCAGGGATGTGGTTTGTGTCGCTGGCCTTGGCCCGGCTGTTTCAGGTCTCCCCAGCAAAGGGCAAAAACCAGAGTTTTGAAACCAAACTCTGCAGTGAAAAGGATTAGAAGTAGCTGGAGCCTTGCTGAAATCCTCTGGTGTCTGGGGATGCGGCTGCAGGTTTGTCCCAGGCTCCCACGCACTCGTCTTTAAGTCTCTTGTGATGATTTTTTAGCACGTCCCCAGTGCCACGAGCTGAGCAGCGCTGCAAGGACGGCCCCGGGGTGACACTGCGCTGTGCGGGGAGGCGGCACAACGGGGGGACCTGGGCAGGAGTATGAGAAGAGCCTCTGGAGGAGACGGTGGCTGGTGAGGCTGCTGAGTTGGGTGCTGACCAGGGGCTCTCTCCCTCCCCAGCTCCTCTGTCGACGGTGCTCAGCAACCGCTTCGGCCACCGCTTGGTGGTGATGGCCGGGGGGCTGCTCATCAGCACCGGGATGGTCATCGCCGCCTTCGCCCGCTCTGTCGTGGACATGTATGTCACCATCGGCATCATCTCCGGTGAGTCATCCTCTCCTGTACCTGTCCAACGCTCCCCCTGCTCTCCCCCCGCTCTCCCGCAAGCCACGGGGGTTTTACCTCCTGGGAGGGGGTTACGCTGAGCTCCAGGCTTGGCTCTCTCTCTCACCCTGGGACTTGGTCCTGTGCTCGTGCAGCCGTACTGGTCTCTTCTCATGGACTGGGATCGCTGGGGAGACCAAACTGCTCATGGGGTCAAATCCTCTTAACTTCTGCCTCTGTCTTTTTTTTTTTGTCCTTTTGCTGATACTTTTCCCCCTCTCCAGCCTGGCCTTGGTGTCCTGCTCCCAGGAGTTTGCCTTGCTTAGGGGAGCAGTTGCTAGAGGCTCAAATTCTTTAGGCAGATGAGGTCCTGAAAGTGGACCCCGCTGGCTGCTTTGGAGCAGAAGGCATTATCTAGCAGGTTTGGGAGGCTGGGTCTCTTGGGTTTTTACTTTTTTCTTTCCCCCCAACTCCAATTTACAAAAAAATAACATTCTGGTTTCCCCAATGATTTTCTTCCAGGGTGACTTGCTGAGTTGGCCGAAATGATACTGTGTAATCACCAGCAGGAAAGCCGACTTAACGTGCTCTTGCATCGGTGTTTCCCCCTCCTTTACTTGTTGTTATGGCAATTTTTGGCATTTATTCACAGGCCTCGGATACTGCCTCTCCTTCCTCCCGACTGTCACCATTTTATCACAGTATTTTGACAAAAGGCGCTCGCTGGTCACAGCAGTGGCATCCACAGGGGAATGTTTCGCCGTCTTCTCCTTCGCACCAGGTACAGTGCCCGTGTGTGCCTCAAGCTCAGCACTGCTCCCCTCTCCTTTTCCCAACCAAACGGGAGCCAGAGGGGACCCAGCCAGTCCAGGGGACCTGCTAAAGCCCACAGGTTGTTGCTGATGTGCCCGTGGCACTCGTGCCCTGCAGGCAGGGTGACAAATAATCCTCGAGCCGGGTCTAGCGCTGCCCGAGCCGTCCCCAGCGGGATCTGCCAGGGCAGGACATGCCTGGCTGATACGCAGCCCGATGGGCTCCCTATATAGATCTGGCAGGCTAAAAATAAGACAGAGAAACTTCAGCTATTTAAAACACACACAGTACACACATAACTGCTCCTAAAGGTTAGTGGGCTCGTGCTTAGCACGGGCAGCTGAGCCGCTCCAGCCTTTTGGGGACCTGTCCCCAGGCAGCACGTCCCTGTCGCCGCCTGTCCTTGGCTGTTCAGGTGGTCCTGCTGTGCATGTGTGCTTTTAGCTAATCCCCAGTGCAAAGCTGCTTTGGTTGCAAATGAAGGCTGGTAATTCAGCAGTGACATGCACCTTTGAGTAGGGCTAAGGGACTTCCTCTGGTAGCTGGTTTCAGGGTGGGGTCAGCTGCGAGAGGAAACTCGAGTGTTGAGTTTGTGCTCCTTCACTAAAAATAACACCCCCTTCATCCCCAAATTCAGAAGGGGCTGCCTAGAGCATGGCTGCTGCTGGCCAGGTGGCAAACACAGCTTCCAGCTTCTGTCTGCTGCAGCTGAGGGGAGGAAGGTGGGTGCCAGATCCCTGAGCTCCAGGGGTAAAACTCGAGTGACTTCCCTGGCTGTAAATTCAACTGCTTAGTGTAACTGCAGGCTTTCCTAGTTACACTTTCTTCTTCCTCTGCCCTCTTCCCTCAGCAATCACAGCTCTGAAGGAGCAGATTGGCTGGAGATACAGCCTGCTTTCTGTCGGGGTGCTGCAGCTTGGCATCACCGTCTGCGGATCGCTGCTGCGACCCATCATCATCAAAGAGCAAGAAGAAGTGAAAGCACAGCCTCCAGAAGAGTCCACGGAGACAAAGTACATGCTTGAAAATGAGCAAACATGCACCTCAATAGAGTCCATAGACTCAGGAGTCGATATAACTACCTCACCCAGCAATGTGCCTGGAAAAACCAAAGCAGAGCCGAAAAGTGAAGAACCAAAGCAACACGGACAGATTCCTGTTGAGAATAACAGCACCCCTCCAGAACCAAAAACCAAACTACTGGACTTCTCTGTGATGAGAGACTATAGCTTTATCTGTTATGCATTCTTTGGCCTGTTTGCAACCCTGGGCTTCTTCGCTCCCTCCCTCTACATCATCCCCCTGAGTCTCAGCCTGGGCATCGGCAAGGACCACTCGGCGTACATCCTGTCGGCCATGGCCATCGCCGAGGTCTTCGGAAGGATCTTTGCTGGCTGGGTGCTCAACAAGAAGCCCATCCGCAAGATCTACATCGAACTCATCTGTGTCATCCTGCTGGCCGTAGCACTGTTTGCCTTCCCTTTTGCCTCCGAGTTCTGGGGCTTGATGACATGTAGCATTTATTTCGGGTTCATGCTCGGCACGGTGGCGGGCACGCATATTCCCCTCCTGGCAGAAGACGACGTGGTCGGCATCGAAAAGATGTCTTCTGCAGCTGGAGTCTACGTCTTCATTCAAAGCTTAGCTGGGTTGGCTGGACCACCCATTGCAGGTAACTCTCAAACTTTCATGTTAATTTGTTTTTTGAAATGTCTGACAGCTGTTGGTGCTGATCTCTGTCGAGAAAGGGTTCTGGCAGGGCGCTAATCACAGCACTACCCTAAAAGCCCTGTCACTAGTATTAGGAGACTCTGGGAGCCAGAAGACTGCTGCAATGCAGCTCTGCAGAGTCCCACGGATGAGGCAGTCTCCACTGAGGAACCTCAGAGGGAAGGGAAATACTGCAGTGCTACCCTGATCCTGTTAGAAACCCAAACCTGGCATCACTTCAGGCTCTAGCGACCGGCAGAGGCGAATCCCTCTCGCTGTGCCTGTGTCTGTGCCACGCACTGCAGAGAGGGGAAGTCTCTATCAGAACAAACAGATGCTTGATGCATCTCGGGCTCAGAGTCCCTGCGGTGCCCAGAGGCTTCTGACTTGCCTGAAGATGACACCACGTACCCCTGAACACAACGGGTTTACTTTTTTAAAGTGGCGTCTGTTTATCATCGAGTTCTGACTGCAGATAAAACAATGCAGAGGCACCAGGATTAAAAATCTGCAGGAAGGATGGCTGGGCTGGGGAGAGGGGGAGCTGGCTGGGACTAACTGCTGTAATTGTGTTTTGTAGGTGTCTTAGTGGATACGACGAAGAACTACAGCTCAGCCTTCTACTCCTGTGCTGCTGGCATGGTCCTGGGGGCCGTGTTTCTGGCCCTGGTGAGGCCGTGCAAGACTGGGCTGTGCCGCCACCACCACCACCAGCAGCAGCAGCAGCAGGTGGAGGAGAGCCCACCAGGGCCCCCACCAGAATTACCAGATGACTTTATAGACATGGATATTGGAAAAGCAGAAAATTCAGGAAAAGGCTCTGACAGCGTGGTATAAAAAAACCCCCAACCCTGTTCCTTTCTCCATCTAATGTACTCGGCGTAAGGCTGGGGAAAATGTCAGCTCTGCTCCACGTTTTAAAAAACTACATTCTAAAGGGAATGTGAAATTTTAAATGTGAACAGTTGCTACCAACAACTTTTTTTTTTTTTTTTTTTAATATTAGACAGAACTTTTTTAACCAACAATGGAAAGCTCCATAGAAAATACGGATAGCCACGTAAAAATAACTCCTGTCTAGCATGAAGACGTGATGCACACTCTCGCTTTCCTGATAACAAGCATAGGTAAAGGTTCAACTGATCCCATAAATACTGACAACAGCAACAGCAGAAGCAGCTCAGCCTCTGACTGTCACCCATCCCCTACCACAAATTCCACACAGACCATAAAACCGATGATACGAACTGGAGACAAGCACTTCATACACCACCAGTAGCCAACTGAATCTTCTTCTGGAGGGATACAGACTCATGTTTCAGTTTTGAGGAGGAGGCTAGGCTAGATAGCTGACACTTAGAAACCATTGCTAATGATCTTAACTTGAATGTCACAAATGCTGGGAAATCAAAGGCTCCGTGTGTCTTTACGGCCAGTTTTTACTGCACATATTTCCTAAGATCATTTTTCTTCTCCTGATTGGGATCCCTAGAACTGTTTTCTCTTGATAGTCAGATCTGATGTACTGTTTCTAATTTAACTAGTATTTATTAATTTATTCTGAGATTGTTAAGGGAGGTTAGCTTAAATAACTGGAGAGGAAAAATGATCTTCTGCGTAACGGAAAGCTGTCTTTACATCATTCTCTTCAATGCTTATCTTGTATTGCTTGTGAAATTGTTGGGAAAATTACTCTTACAGCATAAAGTGTAGCTGTTTTTAATAGGTAAGTCTTAAGTAACCCAGTTATTTAAAAAGGAAAAAAAAAAATAATAAACTACAGATCCAGCATCTCTTTCCACGGAAAAAGGCTCAGCAGGTGCCAATGGACGTGGCACCACTGCAGAACCAGCCCTGCCCCACAGGGAGGATTCGGCCCAGCGTGTCTTAACCTACCCAAAACCTTCGCTCCCAGGTGCACCAGGAAACCTCTGCCGCATCCCCGATGGAATGTGGGACCCCCACCTCACCCAGCCCCTCTCCCCCCACGTCTGTGGGGTCCCCCCTCCCCAGCTCTCCCCAAAGGCAGCAAGAGGCTTTTCTGTTTTTTTCTCCTCTGCTGCTGCCATCAGTGAGAAGCCAAGTGGAGCCTGTGCACGTGGATGGTGCGAAGGGACGACAAAAGACAAGGGGACGAGCTGTTCATTTAGTCTTAAACGGGAGAGATTCCTGCTCACGGTGACAGGAGCTTGCTTACCCCACCTATATGCATCTTCTCGCCTCTAGGCAACTCAGGGGGACAAATCAAACAAGTCTGTTTTGGTTTGGAAGGAAAGCCAAACCACCATTTCTGTGTATTTTAAGTGGAAGCGGCATCATCCATTAACTGCTACGCTGACCTGTCTGTGTTTTACCAGCCATAAGAAATGTGGGACAATCTGTGTTTAAAAAAAAGGAGAAAAAAAAAGAAAAAAAAAAGAAAAAAAAAAAGAACAACCTCTTTTTGGGAAGGTGCTTGATTTGTTTTTTTTTTTTCTGTCTTAGATGTCCAAAAAAAAAAAAAAAAAAAAAAAAAGGAATAAACAAAAAAAAAAAAAGAATTAAAAAAAAAAAAAGAGAGAAACAGGCACTCTTGCAAGTGGCTGGAGCAATTCATCCTCACTGCCCGAGACCCGCGGTCTCGCGTCCTTCCTCTGCCTCAGCACTTTATCACGGCCAGCAGAACCTCGCTGCGTTGCACCCAGGACTGGAAGACCCCCTTACAGAGAACTAAGAGTTGTGTGAATCAGTGATTAATGAACAAATAACCACGTTGCATCGAGATGTGCTTTTTATTTATTGCTTAATTTATGAAACTTCAAGCGTTTTGGTAAACGTTCTGTAGCCTGTAATTGTAAGGTTATTGAAGTCTTTGTGACACGAGACCTCACTACAGCACTTTGCTATTACAACTGCTTGGAAGTGGAAATAAGGCCTCCAGGTTTTGCGTGTGTGTGGAAGCTCCCTGTTCTGCAGATTTGCGAGGTTCTACTGTAACTTAAGTTTGGGGGTTTTTTGCCTTTTTTTTTTTTTTTTTTTTTTTTTTTACAACAATTTCCAATACAGATCAAATAATATGTTTGTCACTGACCTCACAGTCCGTTTCTGTTCCTGTCTGTGTAGCAGCACGAGCAGGGGAGCGAGTGATGAGTATGTGTGTGTGCGGGCGCAGCAGACCCACAAGCAGGATTTACTGATTTGTTTGTAACGTACCCAGTGGACTCTGGAAATACTCTAAACACTGAGATTTGCAATAAACTTTTTCTTTTTTTTTTCCCCTTTTTCCTTCTTTTTTTTTTTTTAAATAATAAACACAGCATAGAAACTTTCCTCCTCTCCCTCTTCTCCATCCCTGG
The DNA here is from genome assembly GCA_035583135.1 of Lophotriccus pileatus. NCBI lineage: Eukaryota > Metazoa > Chordata > Aves > Passeriformes > Tyrannidae > Lophotriccus > Lophotriccus pileatus. Next base: position 2,412,136 of record JAWWES010000042.1, read on the forward strand.
GATGTCCCAAACCTTCGCCCTGCGGGGCCGTTTCATCCCCTCCCAAAAGTGCTCTCACAGCGTGGCTGTCACATGCCACTTCTCCAGCCTCAAGTGGCTGTGCTTTCCTTGCACGCTGGGCAATCCAACTTCTCTAAATGAGCTGCCTGGAAGCTGTGGATTAGTGCTGACCTCAAGGGTGCTCTTGTAAACTCTTACCCGGGGAGCCCTGATTAGAGGGAGCCTTTTCTTCTCCCGAGTGGTGCCTGAATTGGTGGCACTTAGGAACATTACCCTCGTGCCTTCAAGAAGCATGCAATCATGTAATTATTTTATCATCTCTGAATTGCTGAATACTTTCCCCATGCCAGGCTAAGCAACTTGTGTATCAGAAAATCTACTTTAAAAAAAAAAAAGCCACTAAATAGCAGAACAGTCGCACTAAGAAGCAATTTTCTCTCCCTCAAACCTAATTTCTTTTTGCACCAGAGAGAGAGAGAGGCCCTTCCCCGCTTACCCTGCGACTCCCAGCATCACCAAACCCTCCAAGGAGTAACAGCCACATCACAAGTATCCCTGCATGCATTAGGTTTGCAAATGAACTACTTGCAGGAGGAATCATCACAGCCGCTGATGTGTATTAAGTACAATCTGTTTTTGTTCTGGTTGCAGAAGTCCTAGAACAGAGGTGATCCCTGCCTGCAAGCAGGGCAGACTCGAGCACAAATACCAAAGTCCCAGCAAATTGGACTCTGACTCAACTGCAGCAGCGAACAAACAGTATTTGCAACAGTTTCCTCAAAAACAACCCCCCCCCCCCCCAAAAAAAAAAGGCGTTACAAAGGCTGCACACAGTTCACATAAATAAAGCACATTTAACTGCAGCACTATCAGATGTCTCTGCCTGCACAGAAAGATTTTAGAGTCGTTTTTCCACCTGGTTTAAATTAATTGCCTGTGACCTTCTCTGTTATCCTGGTACAAAGGCATTAAGGCCAGAACAAAATAGGATAAGAACATATTTATTCAGTAGCACTGCATGTCTACTTAGTACCACGGTAAATAAGAGGAGAATGTGAGGCAGGACGTGCTTCAGCAGTCCTTGCTATTCCTCTCCAAAAGGGTTGTATAAACTCTTGCAGTCAATGAGGCCAGTGCCAGCCAAATGTAAATAGAGGAAATTACACAAGGTCAGCTTGGGGGAGGCCACAAGCCCTCAGACCGTAGGTATCTGTCCTTTCTAAAGCAGAAAGGAAGCTGGAAAGTGGGGGGTTGTTTGTTGTTTTGGGGTCTTAAAAAAAAAATCAACAAAAACCCACAAAACAAAACCAAAAATACCCAACCAAAAGACAAAAATCACTTTTTCCATTTGATATTAAAAGGAAGGGGAGCCTCTTTTCCTTTTTGCACTTATTTTAGCGAAGTTGACACCAGGTTCTTAAAGGGGACAAATGAATCTTTAAAAATAGCTAAACTGGTTCTGGAAAGAAAGCAAAGTAGGTGCTTACAAAACAGCCTGAATGTTTTAACGTGTCCCTTCAGATGTTACTTGTTACCATCTGAGATCATCGTGTTCCAGCTGCCTGTAGTAAACATGACCTGAATTCTCACAGTGATGCAAGTCCAGCACAGCCACCCCGTCCTTCCTTCCCCTTCAGAACTCATCCTAAAGATGCTTCACAGCTTGGCTTTAGGAAAACCTTTGGGTTTAGGAAAGCATCCCTTTAACTTCTGGCTTGGTTTGAGGGCTGGGCGAGCAAGTGCTGCTGCCCAGAGGGATTGTTTTATACGTGGTGTCCACACCAAAAGACAGGACCCTTCAGGAAGAAATCCAGGAAGAATTTCTCCATGGAAAGGGTGGTCAGGCATTGGAAGGGGCTGTCCAGGGAGGTGGGGGAGTCACCATCCCCAGAGGTTGTCCAAGAAATGACTTGGACACGGCACTCAGTGCTATGATTTAATTGATATGGTCAAAGACTTGAGGTCTTTTGCAACCTCAGACTGTATTCTGATTCCATGACCCCTGTTTCCCACTGGGACCCTGCACCAGACACACAGAAGAAAGGCTCCTGGGCATTCCAAGCTGCTGCTGGTCCCCAAAGCCGGTGTGAAGCCGTGATGCCTCCGTGCTTCCCACCGATCCCGGCCTCCTCTGGGCATCCTGGCAGCAAACCACGCCGTTTTCCCCTCCCTGGTTCCATCCCCACGGACTTTTACTTGCAGGATCTGCAGGATCAGCATAGAGCTCACTCTGCAAATTGCAGTAAGTCCTCTAATAAATCAAACACAATCTTCCCCACACACACAACCCCCCCCCACTGCAGTCGACGAGCTCCAGTTACAACAATTTGTGGTAAAATATTACTCACCAGCACTTCGGCCCGTGCGAGGCAGCTCTGCCTCGGCACAGACAGCCCCTAAATCACAGCTTTGTCACAGAAGCCACAAGCACAACCAAAAGACTTATTACAGGCAGACACTGCGAGGAGAAGGCCAAGGAGACAATAGTTCCCCTTCGCTTCCTTTTGTCAGAGCTTTCATTAATGTCGTGAACCTCTGGGCGCTTTGCCACGCTCAGCCTGGCACGGGAGCAGCCCAAACCAGCCCCCAGGAGCCTGAGAGAGGGCAAACCAGGGTGCTGAGCATCACCCCATGCTCCTGCTTCAGCAACCTGCTCTCCCAGCAGGGCTGGCACCCCCCCAGCCCTGCCCCTCTGCTCCTCTGATTCCCTTTAATCTCCACCAGTTCGTCCATGTGCTCTACGGGAAGTTATGAAAATTAGGCATTTTTAGCACTTCAAGGCTTTTGCCCTTTGCTGTGATGTGGCTGATAGTTTGTTTTTTTTTCAGATGTTGCAAAATGAGACAAGGACCCGAAATCACCAGTGAAGAGTTTTTGTGATTACACCTGGGGCTGGAGGATGGCAGGAGACAGGCACGGGGGGCACAGGGCAGCACCAGCACTGCCAGGGGGGCTTTCCATTCCCACTGCTGCCCATGCACGAGGGGGTGACCCTGCCTAAACTGAGCACCCTCCTAAAATCCTGCCCAGAACCTTCCTAAAATCCCGCTGAGCACCCTCCCAACCACCACCCCGGGACTGAGGGAACAGGGTCAGCTCTCCTCACCCTGTCCTAACCCACTCACTCCACAGTGAGAGGAAAGGTTTCCCTCAGTGGGTATAAACCATAAATTAATGACTAAATAACGCAGTGACAGGTGAAGATACGTGAAAAGGTCCAATTCTGACACCACCACTCAGACAAACCTGCCACTGGAGCCTTTTATCTGCTGCGGGCACAGCCCTTGGCCAAAGCCACCCAAACCCTACCCCTCACAGGTCCTCAGCCTCCCTTCCCTGGCCAGCAGTGACCACCCCATGGCTGTGTCACAGCGGTGACCTGAGGACACCACGGCACACGAGGCCACTCCTGCTCCAGATGCTGTATCCACAGGCAGGAGCTGGCACAGCAACTGCTCTCCTTCCACACTGCATCCTCCTGGAGAACCAGGAGTGAAAGCAGGTTCTGGTATGCACAGAAGAGGAGGGAGGAGCAGAGCAAGGTGCCCTCCACACCCCGGCGCCAGGATGGGATGCATCCCTGTGGATGCAGGACAGGCTGTTCCTCTGCTGCTCCTCCGAAAGCAGCACTTTTGGCACGAGCCAGCCTTTGCCAAACAGTGCAACGTGGAAATTGGGAACGTGGAGCAACAGCTTGGAGCTGGACCCCAGAAAAGCTGGCTCCTTCCCACACAGCACGGGGCTCCCTGTCTGCCCTGAAATCACTCCCTTCCCCTCCTCCTGCTGCAGCCCCAGGGCCCTGGTGTGAGCCCCGGGTTCACTGTACCCAAAACCGTCCCCAGACACCCCGTGGCAGTATCTCCCTCACACACACCCCCGGGATGCAGCCACAACACTTATCAGCCCCGGGCAGGCACAGCCCTGCCCTCGCCCAGGCACCCCCGGGCTATCGGGGGCCACAGACCTCCTGCCCCACCAGGGGCACCCAGGGGGTACTGGGGTCCCTGCTGGACTGGGGTCCTGCCATCTGGTCCCACCATCATCCTCCCTGGGTGAGAGTGGGGACATTCCCTGGAATGTCCCACCCCACCCCCTCAGTGCCACCGCAGGGATCTGATCCCAGGCCCCAGCGAGCCCTGGCACAGCACTCAGGCAGCCCTTCCCTGCTGCTCACAAACACAACCCTCTTCTGCTCAATGTCAGCTGCTCATAACCCAGCCAGGGGCTCTGCTCTGCCCACACGGAACCCCCAACGCCCCAACCACACTTTCAGAAAGGCTCGTGTCCTCAGAGAACTGCTGGCCCTGCACAGCTCCCCCTCCTGAGTCAGAAGTTCCCCATCCAGAAGAAAAACACATTAAACAAACTGTACCTTGGAAGGAGTCTGCAGGCACAGGAATTTCTCTGTTTCTTCTCCTCCTGCCTCGTTGGTGAAGGGTCAGAGCCCTTCACAGCTTTGGCCAGCATCACAATCACAAAAAAACAGCAGGTGAACCCACTGCCCCATCAGCACTGACAGCAAACCCCAGTGCAAACAACCACCCAAACTGTTAAACACAAAACCACCGTCGAGCTTTAGTTCATCGAGTGTTTTCACTGAGACAACCCCAGGTCTGCACTGGTAGTGTCACATCTCAAAGGGTTTCATTCAGCCTCCTCAGCACAGCTTTCAGTGAGCCAAGAGTTTCAACCTTCAAGGACAAGGCACTGACCCTGCAGCCTGACCCACCTGTGGAGTTCTCCTTGGTTAAAAGCACTTCCAGCACAGCAGAGAGGCCAGGCTGCTCGGTGTGGGAAGTGGAAACTGCACATAAGCTTTATAACTATGTCAAATTCAATTTTATCAGGCAAGGCAGCAATAGAAATAAATATTAAAGCACAGAAGTGATTCCATTTCAAAAGAGTAATTTTTTTAAGGTATACAGATGCACTCGGGTGTGGGCTGTTAACAGCAGATAATTCACACGCTTTAGAGAATTTAATTGCTCACAGTGTGCAAGGGCAGGAAGGGAGAACAAAAGCAGATCTGTGAAGCAGAGAGGAAAAATTAGCCCTGAAAATTGTGCACAGTGGGAAACTTTCCCCTGTCAGCCCGATTTGGGGCCCAGGTACAGGGGAGCCCATTTGCCAGCACAGAGCAGGAGGTGTCCTACCTGGGTGAGGAAATCTACCCAAGCCCTGCTTACAGCAATTACAAATAACATCCTGACACAGGAAATTAAACCTCTCACACAAAGCACCAATTAAATCTGTGAACCCGACTATAAAGAAAAAGAAAAGAAAAACAGAGAGAAACTACGTAAATAACCTGGATTAAACTCAAGGCATCTTCTCTTGAGCAGCATGAAATGCCTCAGATGCAACCAGAGTCGTCTCCTCTCCCTGCAGCCCAAACCATGGGCAGATCCTGGCACCTGCAAACGCCCTTTTACTTCTGCACAGGGACTCTGACTCTTGCAATTTTATTATTAGTCTTATAAAACACAAAGAATTAAACTGCAGCAGTCTCCTGCAGCTGTGTGGGACACAGAACACCCCAGACTCGATTTAGGAGCATTCAAGAGTGATGAAGACAAACATTCCTGGATACAGGCGGCACCAGCACAGACCAAATACTGAGCATCATGTTAGCAACCGGTGTCAGCCAAGAGATACAAACATTAGCTTTTCAGTGAAGAATTTTTAGTGTGCTGGTAGTTCCCTGTCAGACAGTAAATTTTAAAATAGCCCATAGTAAATGGCAGAAAGTAACCCTTTAAACAGCTTTTCTGAGCTTTTCTGCATGTATTACACACTCTGCTTATATAATTCAGTCCAGCAGCACCTCAAGGCGTTTTAATAACCACCTGTGGTTCTCCTCGAACACTTGTAGGGTTTTGGTGGACACATTTGGGTTCCTGCCACTGTTTCTCTATCATCTCTGTGCCTTCCTTGATAATGAGGTTTTCAAGACGTAACACACAAAACGAAAATGAAAGAAGAAAGTTGAAAGGTTTTAATCTTAACGTTGAAAGACCAAAAGAAAAATCCTTCTTCTTTGTCCCCTGTGTTCTGCTTCTTGTGTCTAAAAACAATATGATTAACACTGGCGAGAAGGTTCTCAACCCCCAACCCTCTGAGCAACACAACACTGAATATCCTGACTCTGTAACACCTGCTTCTACTTAGCAAAACAAATAAACAGTCACTAACCACGAGTGTAACTCTCTACCACTGACATTTCTTTGCATGTCTCAGACCACAGTTTCCTTCAGAAACCCTGAACTTACGTGCTCCTACAGTTATTTTGCGTCTGAAAGAGCGTAGAAAAGATGAGAAAAACAAGCAAACACTCCTCACAGGCAGAAGCTGTGGTATCTACAGCAACAGCTGAGACACAAACCAACACAGGGGTTGTGAAATGCATCCTGCAAGGGAGCTGGAAACTGGGGCTGACTGGTGCACTGCATGGTGGTGAAATCCAGGCTCAGGCGTGAGGTGACGGCTCCCAGGCAGAGGTGACACCAGCAGGGGCCAGGCACCCACATCCACACATCCAGCCTGGCATGCAAGGGAGCAGAGTGGCCAAAAACCTGCCCAGAGCATCCTGCTGATCCCACTCTGCTGCTGGACACCCTTGGCTCCAGGAGGCCTCGGGAGTGGTGATGCTGTTGGGTTGGAGATGTGCTTCTCACAGCTGTGACACTGCAGGGCAGGGGGTGACTTTCAGCGCTGCAGAAGGGGAGGAAGGAAACAGGTGGGAGCAGCTTGTGTGACTGCCCTGCTCTGTGCCCTGGATTTGCTGTCACATCAGAGCCCGTGGCAGCCTGCAGCTTGCTGTGTCAGGGGAGGGTCAGGTTGGATCTCAGGAAAAGGTTCTTCCCCCAGAGGGTGGTTGGCACTGACCAGGCTCCCCAGGGCAGTGG
>JAWWES010000042.1:2419140-2453805 GCA_035583135.1 Lophotriccus pileatus
TGGTATTGGGATCTAGGGATGGGGATATATGGGATGGGGATACTGGGACTTGAGGGACAAGGACACACAAGATGAGGACATGAAAGATGGGGACATATGGGATATGGATATATGGGATGGGGATACAGGGGATAGGGATATATGGGATGGGGATACATGGGATAGGGATATAGGGATAGGGATATAGGGATGGGGATATATGGGATGGGGATATATGGGATGGGAATACTGGGACACAAGATGGGGACCTGAGGGATGGGGACATATGGGATACGGATATATAGGACAGGAACATACGGGGGATGAGCACACATAGGACAGGGACAGGCAGGATGGAGACATGGGATGGACACTTGCAGTGGGGACAGGCAGGATGGGGACACATGGGATGGAGAGATGCAGGGACATGGAGGACAGGGACACATGGGATGCGGACAAGCTTTTCCAAACACAAGTGAGGCTTGCTGGAAGATACAGGAAGAATTCAGCCCATGGTTCAAACATCCACACATTAATGTTCTATTTTTTCCCCTCATAATTCCATTATTCTCTCAAGCATTTCAAAGAGACGTAAACCAGGGAAAAGAGGGATCCTGAAATTCCTGGGAATCTGAGAGACTGAATTTCACACCTCCCCTCAGGGCAGAATGATTTGTCCTGTACCTTGTCTGAAGCAGGGTGGTGTCTGCTGGACCCCAAGCTGCTGAGTGAGCAAGGCTGTTATATTTAGTGCTCAGATGTTCCTGGAATCAGTGCTGGGCTCAGATCACGTCACAGGACCACGAACCTGGATCATGGTTCTCCCTCCACCTCGTAGCTCCTCCACAGTTGTTTGATCTGAAGCTTCAAACTGTTACGGGGCTGAAACAACTGGGTGCAGAGAATAAGTCAAAGATCTGATGATTCTCTTACTGATACATTCAGCTCTGAAGCATTTTTCCTGAACATTGCATTAGGAGCCCTTCCCAAGCAGTCTGGGACATAAGGATGGGGTGGCAATTGTGTTCCACAAACAGAAATCCAGAAGATGGAGGTAAAAACAATCAGCCCATGCTAAAGAAACGTGTGAGCCAAAGAGCTCCAGCTGTGGAAATGGGAAATTATGTTTAGTTTTTAGTTCAGTTTCAGATGTTTTAGTTGTTCTTTTGCTTTTAAGGAACTGTAAAATACGTGGGGTTGTGTCCCCACACAAGATCTGGAGCTGTTTGTCTGCGATGGCCTGTGACTGTTACAAAGTGAACATGGAGATGGGATGGATGAAATCCTACCACAAAGGGGTCTTAGGGGGCCTTGTAATAAACCACCCTCAGCAAGAAGATAATCCAGACCTTTCTTCCAGGGATCTCCTATCTTGCTCACACCTGCCTTTCCTTATCAGGGAACTGGAACACAAAGGTGTGGGGCAGAAGTGGTTTCGCTGCAAGTGCTGGGCTGATCACTTCATCCCACCTACCTGGGACACCACTTCAAGCTGAGGATTGCTCTCTGGAGGTTCTTTTTTCTCTCCCTCCTGGTGACTCCTGAAGTTGCCAGCTCCCAGGAACATTCCCTACACCAGGGCAGTGACTCTCATCCAAGGGACAGCACCTGCTCAGGGAATTGCCAAGCTCCACCTCCCAGGAGAGCCAGGGCAGGAAGAGAAGGTGCCAGACTGTGTTTTCCTCCTCTCTTTGGCATCATCACAGGCATTTGTCTTGCTGCAAGCAAATGATACGGGGTAGGGAGACGTGGAGTGGAAAGCCTGGCTCCAGCAGAACGGCTGGCTGGCTGCCAGATCCTTTCATATTCCACTCCTGCTCCTGTGGAGAGGGGGAAACAACACTTTACCTTGCTGGCCTTTTAGAGAGGAGCTGCTTCTGGCAATTAATTTGAATATTAAATGTCTGAGTACCCTCCATCTATCAAACCTACCGGTTCAGGCAACTGGGGTTGCCCTTCTAAAGGGAGAAATCATCGAATGGCCTGGGTCAGAAGGGACCTAAAAGGTCACCTTGTTTCAACTCCCTGCCATGGCCAGGGACACCTTCCACCAGCCCAGGTTGCTCCAAGCCCTGTCCAACCTGGCCTGGGACACTCTCAGGGATGGGGCAGCCACAGCTTCTCTGGACAGCCTGTGCCAGGGCCTGCCCACCCTCACAGGGAAGAATTTCTTCCTAATACCTAATCTTGCTCTCTGTCATTTTGAAGCCATTTCCCCTTGTCCTGTCACTCCAGGGTCTTGAAAATAGTCTCTCCATCTTTCTTTTGGGTTCCCTTCAGGGACTGGAAGGCCACAGTTTCAGGTCCTTGCAGTGGTGTCACTCAGCTCAGTGAGGAAACAGCCATGGACTTGCTGTTGACATTTGCATGTGTAAAAACGTTCCCTTTCCCCCAGGAACAGACTGGGGGTGCACAGTGGGCTCAGATTTGAACCTGATGTGGGGGCTGGTGATCCCATCTCCTCTGGCCCTGCCAGGACAGCCCAATGCAGGGAGTGCTGGAGGTGAGTTACTCACTGGAGGTGAGTTATTCATGGCTGGTGTCATCCCACAAACATCATTTGCACGGTATTTGGTCAATTTGGAAACAGTCACTCATTCCCTAACCAGCACAAAGGCCATCTGTGGGAGTGGGAATGTTAAAATAGATGTCCTCCTTCTCTTTTTCCACTACTGCTTCCCCTTTGGATCTGATAAAGGGTGGCTTTTTTCTACACCAGAGAAGTTGACTGTGTTCCAAGGCTGCAGACAGCTCAGAGAGGACAGGACAGCACCTGCAGCCTGGCTGAGAGCCACCCAAGGTTGGCCTGGTGCTGCATTGGAGAGACAATCACAGAATCCCAGAACATGCTGGGTTGGAAGGGACCCACAAGGATGCTCGAGTTCATCTCTTAGCCCTGCCCAGAACCATCCCCAAGAGTCCCACCATGTGCCTGAGAGGATCATCCAAACACTCCTGGAGCTCTGGCAACCTTGGGGCCGTGCCCACTGCCCTGGGGAGCCTGGTCAGTGCCCAACCAGCTTCTGGGGGAAGAACCTTTCACTAATATCCAACCTAAACCTGCCCTGACACAGCTTCAGGCCATTCCCTCGAGTATCAGGCAGGGATTTGGAATCTAAGCTATGCTGCCTGTCCATGGGGAGAATCCTGGGCAGGGAGTCAGCATCTGTTATATGGGCAAGATCCACTATATTGAATGTTGGAATAGGGAGTGGAAAAAACTCACTTTGGATACTGCTGGATGCATGGGGTCTTGTGCTTCCTCCTGCTCTGCAAGCACTAAATTAATAAAAACCAGTCTGCACTGATCAGCATCACCTTACTGGGTCACCATGTTTCCAACCATCCAGGCAGAGAAATGGGATTTATTCACTCACTGGATCTGCTGACAGACACGTTCCTGCCTTGCCCCGCAGCGCCTCGGAGCCCTCACTGCCCCAGGAACAGCAAACACGACCCGCTGCTCACAGCCAGTGCCTGGGAGGACTCAGCCTTTAAATATTAACCTCCACACGGAGTTGGAAGCGCTGCAGCAGAGCTCTGCTGGCAGCAGCCTGCCCCAAATGCAGGTTTGTCAGATCCAGTGCTCAGCAATTAATCAAAGCCTTGGCTCCCTGGCGGAGCGGAGCAGAGGCGGCAGCTCGGCCGCACGCAGGGGCCGGGGCCGCGTCTCCCCCTCGCTGCACATCTCATTTGGGATGCTCTGATTCCTTATCCCCGGCTCATCTGCAGCCTGTTCACTGAACTGGGCTAAGGACTGGCTCTGCATTTCACAGCCTGGAGCAGGGATCGCTGGGAAGCTGCAGGAGCTGCTCTTAGGAGTGACAGTGAGGAAGAAACCCAGAGCCCGGAAAGCAGCTGCTGGTGGAAGCTACACTCCAGGAGGAACTGATGTCTTGCCCATCACATGCATAAAAACAGAAGGGAAGAAAGCTGAGAAAAGAAATCCAGTAGTATCTGAAGTTAGGCACAAATAAAACACTATTGCAGAACCTTGCAGGGCTTGGAATATCTGGATCCTTATTAATTTAATCCACTAATTCCCATTTCACACGCAGCAAAAACATCTCGGCTTCTGTGGAAGACACAACCAGTCAGTGGATTAGGTACCAGAAGAACCTCAATGCCACCAACTTTTTTTGTTTCCGAGGGAAAACCCAGCAGGGTCTGGGCCAGTGCAGATTCCTGTCCCATTTCCAGCTGGATTCCCCAGGAGCTGTGCTTGCCTGGCAGCTGCTCCCCAGCACTTCACCCCCGGCTGCCGCACAGCTCAGCGGTAGCTCCTCTCGGAACAGGACCAGGGGCGGCTCCAGAACCAGCTCCAGCTGCTGACAGGGCAGCCTGGGACACTTTGGGCACAGCCCCCTTCCAGTTTTGCTCCCTCCTGTCAGTTGTTGTGTAATCACCGAGCTACTTCAACAGGAAGGAAGAGGCTTGAACACCCAACCTACGCTCAGTACGTGCAGGGAGGTGTTTTGTTACATCAAAGGGCTGAGAACGTGAAGAAACTCCACTTGCTGACACAAATCCTGGAACATGTTCCTTCCCACTTCAGCTCTCCCCACCACTTCAGCCCCTGGCACATCAGTGTGGTGAGGTTATCGGGGCCTGGGAGGGCTCCAGCTGCTGGATGGTCCAACACCACTGACCCATTTCTAAGGAGAGCTTTCATGGGATCATCAGAGAACCATGGAATGGTTTGGGCTGGAAAGGGACTTAAAGCTCATCCAGTTCCAACCCCCTGCCATGGGCAGGGACATCTCCCACTAGACCAGGTTGCTCAGAGCTTTAGCCAACAAGAACTTAATTAACCAGGAGCCCAGGTGAAAGTGATGCAATTACACTTGTAATATTGGGATTAAAAAACCAACTAACACGACCCGTTGAATTCTGGATGGGTTTAGTTTTACTCCTCAGGTGGCTGGTGGAGCTCAGGGAATAGGATTCAATAAAAAAAAATCTGAAGAGACTGGATTTCAAAGTTAGAGCAACATCACAAAGAGTGCTCAGCTGACGTGACTGTTCCAGCACGAAAAGGTGGTCAAGACATGAGGTGGTGAATCCTCAGAAACAGCTTCCCTAGGACAGGCAGCACCTGGAATCCAAACTGCATCATGGAGCTGGTTTTAAGTTCCAGGGCATTTGGCAGGGTTTAAACTCACTTCAGGGAGCAGAGGAAGCTCCTTCCCACCACACTCTGCGTGCAGGTTCCGACCCACCCACAGCAACATTCACACTCCTGAGAATTCCTACAGCTCCTGCATCCCCATTAGCAAGATAAAAGCTGATGCTGAGCACTAACTCCATAAACAAGGATGACTTGGGCCGAATATTCCCGGGGATTTAGTGTCCACAGCACCCCAGCCAAATGCGAGGGCTGTTGTGAAAAACGAGGCATCTCAGGCCTATAAAAACCCACAAAGGAAAAATCAATGTTTTGCTGCAAAATACTGCTTCATATTGCAGCCAGTGATCCCTTTCTCCAGGAGGCACAGGCTGGCTTAGTCAGAGGAGAGCTTAAAAAAAAAACCAGTAAAATCAACTCTGCAAGGCCGAAATCCATAATTCATAGAGACTTGTCGCAGAGCACACCCGAGTGCCATCAATATTTTAAATACTGAGCACCAAACTGGCTGTCAAACCCAAGTCAGCATTTTCCTGGTGCCTCCCTGGCGGGGAGAGAGTCATCAGGCCCAGCAGAACCTGGAGGAGCCCTTTTAGCAGCGAGTTTGCTTGACTCTGTTACAGATTTTATTTGAAAGACAAGATGTGGCAGGAGCCAACCAGCTGGCCTTTGCCAACCACCAAAAAGAGTCAGCTGGCTGCCTCCACTCATTATTAATTTGAAAAGATGCTTTCATCACACCAAGATGAGGCTGTATATGTTTATTCATCGTCAGTAATTTTTGTACACAAGGCAAATATTAATAGCTGAAAGGCAACACTTTTGGAGAGTATGTACAGAGCAATGTACAAGCAAGTGTAAGGTTTTAAACTATGAATCAATTTAACCATTTTATAAAAAGGAAGTGATGCTTTTTCTTCTAAGACCTCCCTTAGAAATAATTTATTGCCAATCCTAAACTAAAGCAAGGAGAAAAAAAAAAAATTTACAATAAAAAGTAGTCCCTGGAAAGTTTATAAAAAGTTAAACAACATATAAAATCGTAAGCCACAAACATTTATACAAAGCTAATACAAATCTCGGTTTTGTTAAAGATCTATGAGGTTGTTACAAAATATATTTTTACATAAAGGCTTCACGTAAGGTAAGCTCTCACTGCTACTGAAAGCGCAGGAAAGCGGTTTTAAATAGTCTGCAATTCAACTTATTTTCAAGTACAACGCAAAGAAATTGCAAAATGGCACTGTATTGCAATGCTGTGAAATTAAAAACTATGTTAATGGTACCATCAGAGAGACAAGACCTGTAAAGTGAAGTGGTGAACAACTCGGCACGGCGTGAGATTTGGGATGGGGTTGGGACAGGAGTGGTGGTGGGAAACAGACCTTCTGCACGAGGAAAACAACCAGGAGGGTGTTCTGCTGTCCATGGACACACACCAGGAATACCATCCCCAGCCCAGGGTCAGGAAGCTTGGAACACCCACCCGACCTGATCAACCTGCTGATGGGCAAAATTTAAAGCTACTTAAGAGATGAGCCCAATAAACAAGCCCTTGAGATCAACTTGACTTCTTTCCAAGAGCAGTTATTCCAGAAGAAAGCTGAAGTTGCACACAAACTGATGGCTTACGCTCCCACGGACAATATGTTAAAAAGAAGTACAATTTTTTCAAGCCCTGATGAACAGCCACAGTTTTTTCAGGTATCAATCATCTCATTTAACACCCCGCAGGAGGGAACGGTCGCTGAAACACCAATTTCACCTTCAAGTACAGGGAGGTTGTACAAGACAGTGGTTTATCTCCACAGGGTCAGTGATCTTTTGAAGAGAGCTCACTCTAGCAAAGAACTAAGAAATTTAGGGAAACTTGATTTTCTGGAAAACTTGATTTTCTACCTGCCTTCCCACCTTCACCAGAAATGCATCCCAACCTTGTACCACAGACTGGTTTCCATGAGGAAGCTTCACTCTCACTAGACAACTGTCACTTGTTTGGTTCCTTGTACCAAAATTATGTCCTGCTATAAAGAAATGATATTTAGAAACAAATCTGAAGGGAAATACAACTGTCCACGCTGTGCTCCATTCAGGGAGCTGATGAAGAGCGAGTCTGAACGTGGCCAAGGGCGATGATTTGGGGGTTTTGGCCATATTTTAACACAGGAACCATGTAAACAGGTACATCCAGGTGTGTTGTCTCACCCTCCTCTCAAGAAAAGGGAGTGGGAAACCCAAGTGATTTGACTCAGTCATTTCATTAAATCAATTCATTTCTGCCTGAGATTCATATAGTGCTTATCTACCCAGCCCTGGGGTCCCCCCTGCTCTCTTACAGGCCCTGGGGGTCACAGGGAGAGTGATCTAAGAGGATTAAAACCAGGGATTTTTGGGGTGATTCAGAGGAAAAGCTGCTGAACATGATCCCCATTTTGGCCAAGGTCAGAAGTGCCCAGTGCCTTGGTGATCCTCAGACTGACATCAGTTTGAAAGCTCTTCAATGAATTAACAGGTCCCTCGACACAGAATTCATCATTAATTTACATAAATTTGTTTAAATAAATCCCTGGTAATCTTCCTATCATCCACTACCAGTCTTTAGTCTTTTCTGCAATCATCTGGCCTGACATCCCCCAAAGCACATACTGCAGACCTCTCCAAATTAACTGTTTTATTCAGAGATAAGTCTCTTTTTTGAAAAGAAACTTGTTCATACAACTGTCAGCAAAGGAAAAAAAAACAACCCAACTTCTCATCTTGTTGATAACCAAGGGCATGGATTTGTTCAGTTTCTGCTTTCCAGCACTGGACTTGGAGGCCACCAGAGGTTTGTGTCTGCTCATGGAGCACTTAAAACCCAATCAAATCAACCATTATCCTTCTCCAAAGGATGTCCAGTCCTTGAAAGAGCCTCACTAGTCTTTCCTGACTTTTCTTTCCTCCTTCTTGAATTGCTCACATATGAACTCACCAAATCAGAAATAATCCATGTCCAGTAAAGAGGCAAAATTTACATTAAATATCCCCATCTAAGATTCTATTCATCCTCCTGACATCAGTGCTGCAACCAGACTTCAGGATTATGTTTAGATTCTGCACTGTGACTTCTCCCAAGCTCTTTTCCAAGTTCTTTCCTCCCAAAATAGCGCCTGATCACCAGAATGGCAGACCAACCTGTGACTACTCATTGGATGATATAAAAAAAAAATAGAGGTCTTTCAAAGCACCTAACTAAATAAAAACACACTATTCCCCCTCTGCTGCCAGGAGAACGAGGTACAGAGATGTTAATGCCACTTACAATCACAGTGAGGAAAGGCTGAGTTCAGGAGACAGGCAGCTTTCCTATGTCCTGGCAGGGACAGCGCGTCCCGCTCGCCACGTGCAGGGGACGGGAATGACGATTCACTGAGGGATTGGCCACCAGCAAGATCCACAGGAGTTGGTTCCACGGGGCAAAGGCGCAGCTGAACTGCCCCCATGACACAGCCTGGGGCAGCTGCACTGATCTTTGAAACACAGAAGCTCGCTGCCGTTTTGCAGCGTGCTCCGGGGTACGCGAGCACTGCTTTGTTTTCGTTGGGTTTTATTATTACTATTATTATTATTTCTTTTCATCACATGGCGACATTAACAACCACCTCACCCTCCCAAAAATTAAAAAAAAATAAACAAAAACTGCAATGGAACTTTGGGTAAAACGGTCACAAGCAGCACTCTGGGAGATGCTGTGCAACATATTTGGCTCAAGTACACTTAGGATTGCTTGGACCCCACTGGAAGGTCTCAGAAGGAACCTCATCAGCTGAAGCACGTTCTGCTGGGACAATCTTTTTTTTTTTTTCTTTTTTTTCTTTTTTTCCAGAAGAAAACATTCATCTCCACGGTGTCAGCTACACAAGGCCTCTGCTGGGAACTCATAAGGCCACTGAAAATACCAGAGGAGGACAGAACACAAGGAGGCACTTAGGTTTGCAAGTACTTCTCTCCATCACCAAGCGCTACCGGCTCCGAGGAGGCACCTTGGAAGGAGCTGGGAATTAAAACAAACCAGTGCTAAGTTGAAGCGCTTTGAGAACAGGTTACCCACGTGGAACATCTGCTTAGTGAAGATACGAAACACAAGCTGAGCTTTGGCTCCCCCCTTCCCACATCAGAATGTCCAGAGGACCAGACCAGAGTGCTCTGTGCTTTGCCACGGCTCCGAGACGCACGGACAATGCCGGAGTGAATCCGTGTGCTGTGCCAACCACTAACCCCTCATCCCTGGGCTCGGCACTTCCCGCCAGACACGTCTGAAGCTCCCAATTTTAAGCCTCTTTAAAGCATCTCCCATCCAAACCCAAGGCTAAGGTTTATACTTGGACAGGAAGTACGTTCCGCCCAGGAATCCGCGCTTCCAACAGATGATCCCAGCAAGGGATTGATGGGATTTCTAACCAAAAACAGACCTGAGAAATCATAAGTCAGCTATGGTATCACAGTCTTTGTAATGAAGTTAGATGTGAAAAGTTTCTCCCCCCCCAACCCTAAATTACTGCCACAGTCTAATAATTGCAACAATTTCACGGAAGTCTGGACTTGGAATTCTGAATTTTCTAGGATGATACACATGTTTGTAAAAGGTCAAATTTACCACTTTACAGGTAACTTAGACATAAGTCTGCTATAAAATTACAACTTGAGTCAACTTGAAGCTACACTGGAAGAGATTTAAGCCTGAATTTCTGCAGAAATTGGCAATAATGTGTTCAGCAGCAGCTTTTAGCCACGTATCAAGAAGTCTGACAGGATCTGGATTTCTCTACTCCTGCTGTAAACTTCTATTTAAAAAAAACCCAAAAAACCAAAAAACACATGAGAGTTACTGAAACAAGAATGTCTTTCTGCACATCACTGTAACATGAGCT
The DNA here is from genome assembly GCA_035583135.1 of Lophotriccus pileatus. Lineage (NCBI taxonomy): Eukaryota > Metazoa > Chordata > Aves > Passeriformes > Tyrannidae > Lophotriccus > Lophotriccus pileatus. The sequence continues at coordinate 2,429,155 of JAWWES010000042.1, forward strand.
GCTTGAGGTTGTCGTGCAGGATGGTATCCTTGACATCGCGGAACACTAGCCGGATGTTCTCTGTGTTAATAGCAGTGGTGAAGTGGTGGTACAGGGGCTTCTGCTGCTGGTCCCGGCGTTTCGTGCGAAAACAATCCACCAGGAATTTTTGGACATCTGTTAAGCAGTGGGGATCCCCTTCGAACTCCGGGAAATAGTCTTTGATGCTCACTTTCTGTACTTTTTCCTCAAGCAAGTCCGTCTTGTTTAGGAAGAGGATGATTGAGACGTTGCTGAAAACCCGGTTATTGACTATCGTTTCGAAAATGTTCAGGGACTCGGTGAGGCGGTTTGTCTGCCGGTCCTCCATGAGCACCTGGTCGAATTCACTGGAGGAGACGAGGAAGAGGATGGACGTGACGCTGTCGAAGCACTCGAACCACCGCTTCCGCTCCGACCTCTGCCCGCCCACGTCGACCATTTTGAAAGGAACATTTTTGATTTCGAAGTCGTACTCGTGGATCCCTTTGGTGGGTCTTCGTGCCAGCAGGATGTCTTGCTGTGAGGGAAGGTAATCCTAAAAAAAAAAACAAAGTAAAGGAGAGTTTGCAGATTAGGCTACAATGACGGGCACGGTGGGGCTGCAATGCAGAGAGAAGGTGGCGCAGGAACAACACGAGGGTTTCAATAATCAGACGTGTATTTACACGCTAACACTGGAGCTGTTGGGAAAGATCTGGAGTCCAGAGCAGGAAACACATTAATACTAAATCAAAATATGTACACCAGAGAAATGAAGCTCCCCGTGACAAAGATCCAGGAATAACCTGGGAGGTGAACCAGCAATCCCTCATGCCAGTTTCCCTTGTTCTGGATTACTCTGTGCTTCATTCATCCTCTCCTCACAAAGCTGGGGAACACGCTGGCTGCCAACACTGCAATGCAGCAAATGGGTTCTAAAACAGGTTTCTCAAATCAATAACCAGGGTATATCCTGTTCCAACTGCAGGCTCTCCGTTCCTCCCAGGCTCTCCTGCACATTGCACGACTGCTTCCAGTGAAAAAGAGCTGCTAAGTGATTTTAAGGCAATCAATTATGCCTGAAAAGCAAAACTTAAGCAGCTTATTGTGTTTGTGCCACGGATCTTTTGCATCCAGCTGTCTCGGTCCCAAAAGTCCCTTTATTAGCTGTGTGCCACACCGGTGAGCTCACAGTGCTTGGCTTTATCCAAAATTTACTGTGCCATGAGCAGAACAGGAGAAGAACAGGGCAGCTGGGGACAGCAGCCACTTCCCAGAGCACAGCCTGGAGGGCACACAGACAGCTGCACCCTGAACCTCTCCAGCCCACCTTTCCCCAGAACTCAAGAGGCAGGAAAAGTGCTTTTTTACTACTTTTTGACTGTTATATGAACATCATCAATGGATGCAGATGCTACAGGATGAGGAACTCTTATTAGTCAGCTTTTGACAGCATGAAATTCAAGACTTGGACTGGGGATTTCTTCATTCCTAGAATTACACTTTTGCATCTGCTCCAAGTCCTTCTGCTATCTGCAAAGAGCATCTCTCCCAGACAGCTGGCTGTGCTGGAGCTTAAAGCCTTGTTGTTCACTTGTTATGGAAACTCTTCCTCACATTTTTCCAGCATTTCTCACAACTTCAGAGAGCGCTGTTTAGGTTTTGGAATTTCAGTCTCCTCTCAGTGAATGATCTATGATATTCCTTTGACAGTGCCAGTTCCCAGACGTGGAGCTTTTATAAAGATGTGTGAGACTGTGGTCCAGAAAGTCTGATTCAACCGGTCGGCTGGGCGGGGGAACAAACACAACTCCGTGGCCATTTCAGTGCTTGTGTCCCAAGTTTAAGGCAGCTGGGCAAGTTCAAGCCACAGAAATAAAATCTAGAAGTCATGGAGTGCAATATTACAAAAATTCAAGGATCACTTTGCTTTACCAGAGAGACACGGCTTTGTCTGGGTTCCTTTATCCGAGCTGCCCATGACTAAGTTGCTGATTTTTATCGTGGCACAAATTACAAAGCAGCTCAGAGGCACAGGATCCCCACCCTGGGCCTTTGCTGCAGCACTGCTACACATCAAACTCCACCTAAACCTGCAGGAGAGCTCAACTGCTAAAGCAGGATCAAGTTGTCTCCAAACTGAGCAACAAACGTGCTGCCACTTTCTTGTCTGAGTAAATGAAGCAACTTTGAAGGGTGGTAAGACTTTTCTTTTTATTAAATTTATCTTGGGTCTTTCCTACCAAAATTGTAGAGAGGAAAGCAATCAGAGGATTAGAGCAGTAACTGTATCAAATGTCACTGGGCACATGTGAAGGGATTTTGAGCAAAGCTGACTATCAACATGTAGGTAAGAGTGTCACAGGTTCAATTCTTATTCCAACTTTCAAACAGGGATATGTATTCTTTTGTTGTTCAGGAAGTTAGTCTCAAGTTCTCAGAACAAAACCAGAAAGTCTTAGGAAAGCTCAGGAGTGCCTGAAATTATTAAATCATGTAAATAAATAAAAGCAATTAATATAATAGGCAAAACCATATGTACCTTCCATACTGAAATGAGAGCACACAGCAAACTCTCCTGGGAGTTGACCTGTAATGTTTATTCAGTAAAGCTTTCAAGAACAAGGAGCTTATCCCTGGAATTCCTGACAAATTCCCTCTCAAGTACTATTACTCATTGAAAACTCCTACCACACTTGTAACCACAAAGAGAATCCTTTCAAGTTCTACACGCACAGAAGACACACCATGGTCTTAAAGGTCCCTTCCAACCCAAACCATTCCCTGATTCTGTGTTTTATCCTGGATATTGGCTACCCTGATGCAACAGGCAGCAAAAGAGTGCTCTGCAAGTCAAGTGTGGGTATCCAGCCATCATCTGGCTGCAGGAAACCAAACAGAACAATTCCTAAGAAACATCCCAGTATTTCAGTTATCCCTTTGAAGGATGGTTATGTTTTTCTCCCTCTCCCAGGTCCTTGGGATACTGGCAGCTTGCCACTTGCTAACCCTTTTCTCAGTGTTGATCCCATTCTCCACATCTGAAGACTGCAGCATTAAGTGAATATTTTCCTTGGATGGCAGTGAGTATTATTTTCCAAGCTCTTTCCATGTTTTGCCATTGTCAATCAGTGTTTTTCCTGCAAGCATCCCCATTTAGACATTGATTTGGAACATGTGCCTCCCTCCTGAATTATGTCCTTCCCCAAATTCACTGCAGTCTGTTTCTTCTAAAGGAGTCCTTTTGAGTATCACATCACAGTTTGCCTAGTTAAAATCACAATTTAAGGCATGACTAAGATCCAATCACAACATGGAAAGCAACATCTCCCTGTGAGATATTTTAAATACATATAGTCTGTGCTGGCAGTTGAAACAACAACAAATAGCTGAAAGGAATCCAAGTGATCCCACACACATATGCCTGTCAGATACTCTTTTTTTTTTCTTGCTGATTGATTAAATCTGAACATTAAGTTCTTTTCCCTCAGTGCTGTTATCAGCTCCTTTTCGGCAACAGGCCTGTGAACTGCAGGTCTGTGTGTTTATATCAATTTAGTTGCAGGTCAGCCCAGTTGCATCAGATAAGAACAGTAAAATACTTATATTAATACAGCTTGGGGAAATATTCATTAGACAAATCTTGCATATAGATAAGAATAAACCAGAAGAATCTATCAAATCTTGCACCCAGGAACAAAACTTCATGCTTTTTTCCTCAGAGATTTAACATTTTCTACAACAGCAGATCCTGATGAGTCCCTCTGATTCCCAACACCATTTGGTCTAACCTGAAGCTGGAAAAGCTGTAATTCAGAGTTCAGCATTCCCACGGCAACATCAGACTATAGTAAGTGTGTGTATATACAAATATTAAAAAAAATCAACTAGTGACTAAGTTTTACACTTTAATCAAAGAATGGACCAAAGTTTCTAAATAAAGAACTTTGAAACGAAGCTGCAAAACTCTTTACCCAAATGTGCAGGGGAAGAAAAGCAAACCATTCCAAACTCAAGTGGCACTGGATTTAAAGACCACCAGAAATCCAGCACTTCAGCTTTTTCCTCAGAGAATTTATTCTTTAGTGAATGGATTTTATTCTTTAGTGAATGGATACTACTGACCTGTGACTGATTTAACTCAGTGTTCCTAAATGGGTATCATTTAGTGTTGAAGGGCTACTTCAACAGTCTTCTGACTGGACAATCATTTGTAACTTGGTTTTTGCTCAATTTTGACAGAACTTTTATCTCCAGAAAGTCTCCTGGCCCTTGCACTGCCCCGTGTTTTTGACATGTCAGTGATGAACTGCTGAGATAATGCAACAGTCAAAGTTAACTAAAGACAAAAGTTATTAGAGTAGACACTGATTACATTTCATCTACTTAAAACCCAGAGATCACAAAGACAACTTAAAACTCAAGACTGGAAAGAAAAATAAAAAAAGAACTTACTTGTTCTCCAAGTTTATCCAAGTTGTCCAAGAAATACTTTACAGATTCCCCCTAAAAAACAAATCAAACAGTTATTTAAATAAGCGACATACTTGATCCCAATAGTTTACATTCTGAAGTCCAGATAATTCACCAAAATCTACAGTTAAGTGTTGTAAGCTTTAATCACTGCCATTTTTAAAAGCACCTAAACTAAGAACACAACTGATGATTTATTCTTAGGCCAGTTAATATTTAAGCTTAAAAGCATAAGAAGTCACGTTTATAATAGTTACATTCTTTCCAAGTTTAGACTTGATAAATAAATCCAAGTGTTATCCACAGGGAGCATCAATGAAGCAGCCACACCTTCATTATGAAAAGAAACATTCAATCCCTCTAAGGCTTTGCAGAGTGTGGACACACAGACATTCAGGTACGGGCATTAATCACTGGAGAAAGTTAATTTATAACTGCAGTGCCACACGATCCATTCCCACAGGTACTTCCCCGGAGCACAGGGAATGATGAGCACAACACAGGAGGAGAAACCACAACACACGAAGCCTTTTACTCCAGTTTCCCATCAGACACCAGGCTGGACCAGAATTCCTTCCTCTGGGAGTAACAAGCAGAGCTCCAGGGTGCTGTACTGCGAGGGATCCCATCTACTGTACAGGTATTCCAGGTTATCTTCTGGATCCAAGCCAGGACTGTCCTGGCAAACCGTAACTGCAGCTTGTAATCCCTCCACTAATGCGGAACTGAAGGGTTTTCCACGGTAAGCCTGAACTACAGTCACCCCTGCAGGACTCCATTAGGGTGCTGGGAGCAGAGAGGAATCCTTGCATGGATACTGCTGCACCTGAATTCAACTGCAGGAGGTAATGCACTGATGGAATCCTTGCAGACAAAAGCAGCACCTCTTTAGGGTTCTCAGCATCCTCACAGAAGCACAAACTGCTTCCTTTTGAAAGCTCCTGATGACCAGCTGTAACTTGTTTACCTTACAGTAAGTGCAGAAAAGAAACCACCTGTGTTTTCACTCTGCAGATGGAAGAACAAGAATTCTGAGTTTTCTTGATGAGAAATTCAAGCAGCATCCGAAACCAGGGTGATACATCTAATCCAGACAAGTGAATTAGGACGGGAGTTATACCCTGATAACAACTTCCCCTCACTTCAGTCTAAACTCTGCAAACTTATCTGGGATGAGTATTAAACCTCACTATTAAATTGTGCCATCTAAACATCTACCCTACCTAACTAGGGGAGGGTAAATATCAGGCCAAAAAGGGTTCTGGCAGCCACATAAGCAAAGTATTTTTGCAAGTTTTCCAGGTACTAAAATAAGTTACATAACACAAGCAGATACCACACCTTAAAGTGTGCAATTTGAACATCAACTTTTAATGAGGCAAGACTGGGGCTCTGGTTGAAACATGCCTCGTGCTCGACACACCTGCAGGGAAAGAGCCCAACACACCTCTACTACCTTATTTTACCTTCTGTTTGTCTCAGCTGTCCCAGTTTTCTCTGGGATGACAAACTGCAGCAGTAACATTAAACAGTTTAGAGGCACTCAGCAACTACTGCTTGCCCTGACAGCAGTATCGTACAAATACATCTTTTTCAGCACCCATTCTGGCCTCAATCCTGTAAGGAAAGTGTACAGGTAAGAGAATTCCTATTTCACAGAAAATAAACAACCTTGATGCACAAATCCATCAAGCTTCCCAAGCAGGAGTAACAGGATCAGAATTCAGGCCTTCCAAGTGCTAAACCCACTGTCTGTAGACGAGTATTAAGGCAAAATAAAATTTAAGGTCAGATTTAATTTCTTTCTTAGGTGCCAGTAGGAGCTGGCAACCTGCCCTTCCCCACAGGGCTACGTACAAATCAGCCAGATTTCAGACTCATTAGTGGAGATATTTATTCTAGAATACCTGGGCCTCAGAGCCTGTAAGTATTTGTGTGTGTCTGTGTGTGTGTAGGCAGATGTATTTTCATCTCAGACACAATTTTTTATCCTACTTACAGCAATGTCTACTCCCTAAAGAAGCACTCACTCCACAGCACTGGAATATATATGTCACTACCCTTCCTTTAAGTCTCAGAGCTCACTGCTACTGCAGTGGCTTGAGCAGTTGGAACAGACAAGTAAACCACAGCCTGGAAAGGTCAGAAAACACCCCCCAGAAGCAGCTTCCTAAAAGAGGGGATTTCCTGAAATCACAAATGCAAAATACAGGGGCCTGCAGCGACAGCCACGCTGCAGAGCCACGTGTGCCACAGCAAAGTCACCGTCGGGAGGAACGGCGAGAAACCGGCTCTGCTTCCCGGGCTGTCACCAACCAGAGCCAACAGCAGACAAATACCAGGGTGGCTATGCTGAAACTCAAGAGACTGAACTACAAAATCAACCCCCTGCAAGGATAACACAGCTAATACAGCAGTGACATGCCAGCTTCCTGCCTGCACATCACCTGCTCCATCACTGGGTTCTCACCTCAGGAAAACCCATTCAGAAAACAAACCCAGCGCACCAAGTGCCGTCAAGGTGACTCAACTCTGTGTCTAAGGACAACAGTTGTTCAGGCAATGGATGTTACCAATTTGCACAGCATCAAGAATCTTGAACAGCTCCAAACTCCTCTGTTCTTTCACCACACTCCAGCCACTGTTCCACACCACAGCTCCGAGGCCCTGACTGGTAGGGATTTTCTGTCTGCCCTGGCCACGCTGGTATGAGCAGGCTGAGCTCTGCTAACTACAGACACTGCTGAGCAGCAAACCACCTCGGTGAACAGATCCTTATCAGAATGCACTACCACAGAACCAGAGAGTTCTGACCCATTTAAACAAGCTTCAAAAAGGCAGCATCACAAAACAGCCAAGCAAGACTTCCAATCCCTTTCCAGAGGGTGAAACTATGTAATTTATGCAAAAATTAGGAGAAAACACTGAAAAGCCCAGAACACAACAACCAAGGAAAGTCTTAATGCCACCAATTTTTAAAAATTGGTAAGAAAATTATCTAATCACATCCCTGTAAAACAGATCCAAAGGCTACTTTTTCTTGGTAGATACAGAACTAGATCTCCCTCAGGAAATTCATGACGGTGAGCGTATTTAAATGTCTGTATTCAACAGACTTGTCACACCTAAAATTTCCCTTCAGACAAACTGTAAGCTCTCTGGTTTACCCAAGATGAGTAGAAAAAAAAGAGTCTGGGTTTCCCCCCTGTGTCCCACTAACTCCAGTGTGGCTCACCACGTCCAGCCCTGCCACGTGGCTGCCCCTCAGTCAATCTGTGGCTGTCACGCCACAAAGGAGCCACACCAATGACAAAATCTACACAGAACTGAGAAACTGCAGGATCTGCCCCCAAGAAAAAAACTGCAGTTCTCCATCATATTCCTGCTGTCTTCACACCCACGTTCTGTGAGCACATAGGACGGAAATTTAAAGATTAGCTAAAAATATATAGTGATGCCCCCAGAACAGGAAGGACCTTGACCTGTTGGAGCGAGTCCAGAGGAGGCCACCAAGATGATCAGAGGGATGGAGCACCTCTGCTGTGAGGAAAGGCTGAGGAAAGTGGGATTGTTCAGCCTGGAAAAGAGAAGGCTTTGGGATGACTTAATTGTGGCTTTCCAGTACCTGAAGAAGCCAACACAAAAGATGGAGAAGAACTATCTACAAAGAGCCTGGAGTGACAGGACAGGGGGGAATGGCTTCCCACTGAGAGAATAGGTTTAGATTGGATATCAGGAAAAAATTCTTGCCTGTGAGGGTGCTGAGGCCCTGACAAGAAACTGTGGTTGCCCCATCCCTGGAAGTGTTTAAGGCCAAGTTGGACAGGGCTTGGAGCAATCTGGTCTTGTGGAAGGTGTCTCTCCAAACACTTCTATGATTCCACGTGATAGTCTTTAACTAGTCACAGGTGAACTTTTTTTTTTAAAATGCAGGTGAAGCCTTTAATTTTTACAGCTGAGCAGTTCTGAACTGCAAACTTCTGTGCCTTGGCTGAGGGTCAGCCGTGACCCGTGACACTGCAGACACCAACCATCCCACAGCATCCAACTCGTCCCCTGCCCTGCATTAAAGCACAGCCCAAAGATGCCAAAATGAGTGGCAAAACCAAACACAGGCTTGAGCAGATGAATATTGATGTACTGCAATAAAGCAAACTTCTTGAACACACCCCGGTACAGCAGAATGAGCCACCTACACGCCAGCTCCAAAGACCTTCCGGTGTTACATGAGTAAAACATTGGCTGTTTTAAGACATTATTGTATCACATGGGATATCAGATTTTAAGCAGTCCCTTTGACTGTTTGCAGCAGATGCCCTTTTTTGTTCAGATGGAATACACACATTTCAGCTGCAGCCCTTCAGCCTCCTCCTGATTCAGAAATGCATGTAAACCACAGGAAGTTGACTGTTAAATAGCTTTATTCATAACTGTCAAGTATTCCATTTTCAGAAAGGTTTGAGTCAAACCAGCCTGTGTGCCTCCTGGAGCCTTGTGATCCTCACTGAGAGAGCCAAGGCAGTTCATCATGAACGTGATTTACAAGAAAACACACCTAAATCATGCTCCTATCAAGATGATGTTACCACAACAGCTTCCCTTACAGCGCTGCATTTATCGTAACTATTTGCCAGTGCCTGTACAAGGAAATATCTCCAGTTTTATAACTCACTCTCTCTCCAAATACACGGTTACAGCACAGCTGGTGATCTACCTGCTGGTAAAACCAGAGCAGGTATATTTTATAGCCAAAACATGGCACAAAGATCACTGTCTAGTCAGTGTCTCAAGCAAAGTAACCAGAAAAATATTTTTGGGGGGGAGGGGCAAAAAAAAGTGACTACATGAAATACACACCAGATGAACACATCTTTTAAACCCAGGAAGTGGCACCAATTTATTTGGTTTCCATGAAAACAATGACAGCAATCTAAATATGATTTGCTGAAACCTTAGCACAGCCAAATGGCTTTTGAGCTGTTCGAGGGGAACACGGACACTGCATTTTTTCCAAGAGCAATCGCTTAAAAAAGAAAAGGAGGGAGGAAAAAAAAAGCACCAAATAAAGATTAAGTCATCACAAAGTTTAAAGAAAGAAACACAATTTATCAAGCTATCTACGTTTGGCTGCAAGTTCAGTGGAACATACTGAACTGACAAGGCTTATTAAGTGTCTGAGATAATAAATCAGGTATTTTAAGAAAACAGGAGATATAACTTAGTAACTCTAGATTAGAGTTTTAAGAGCCACCAAACATTTTCTCTTCCTGACCGTACTTGAATTTCTTAGAAAAGAGAAACAAATATTTCCTATTTTATTTAATTAAAAAACCATATAAACACAAACAAACAAAAACAGAACACAAAAAAAGGTTTTTTACAAGCCTAGTTTAGAGTAAGAACAGGCACCTACAATGTTTTCAGGCTGGTGTGTACATGCCTAAATTGACACACTAACCAACCCATCCATAACATGGGAAAAGCACCTGGAAAGAAGATGATGGAGGAATAACCAGAGCCTGGAAATTCTGCCCCTTACAGCACCCTAGCAATGCTCAGAGCACACCCTCCATTATGGACAGGTTTTTTCTGTTAGGGGCTTAATCCAGAAAAATCCATAGCTGAGGATTTTGGCAAAAAAACTCCAACAACCTTTATCTTCTTGCCACCCCAGCCCAAGCTGACTCAAAAGAAGACTGACTGCAAATCAATAGTGCTGCCACTGAAGCTGCAGCAGATGTCTTCTGAAATGTCAGTAATAAACAGAGCTAAGGAGTGGTTTCAGTCAAATCAATGCAGATTTCCAGTAGGAGAGAGATTGGAGAGCACAACCTCGTCCCCCCAGACAGGGGATGTCTGTAACGTTACACAAAAGAGGGAGATGATCCAGATGATACATTTATGCCATGAATGCATATCCTAATTATGGTAATGAGCTCAAATCCACAGTTGTCATGATTGTTAGACCAGCAGAGGTTTAACCAAGTCTCATGTCGAGACATTGGACTGGTTTGGTTTCTTTTACTGGTCTCAGACTTGGAGGCAAATAAAATAATCTTGGTTCCTTCACAGCTTTCAGGTTTCTATAAATTAATTTCTTACCCATCCCACCTCCCAGCGCTTTCTCATGAGGATTCCTCTTTCAAACATGCCCCACCCAACAGCCTAGGACAAAACTCCACAATCATACTTATACCTTCTTTACTAAAGGAATTAAATTTTAAAAATATACTTTCCCTATTTTACAGCAGCAATCTAGCAATTTGTTTGGAACCTCCTATGATGAGGGGAAACAATTTGTTTCTAAATTGCCACTCTGTGCTCCAACACTTAGATATAACACTCTCTCTTCAAGCAGCATATTAGCAGTGTTTTGGGAGTTTACAATAAGCACATACATTAACTAATTTTTAATAAGGGTGCTGAAGGTATTTAGGGAAAAGTGTGGAGGTAAGCAACAGTATATTTACTTACTGAACTGCAAATCTGGGTCAAAATATTCAAGTGTGCTAACACAAAACACATTTCTTGGCAAGATGTTTCCTTTCTCCAAGTGTTAATTATGGCCAAAGTTATGTTAAAACCAGGACGAACTGGCACTCCCACCAAAGCAGAGCAGTCCCCACTTATTCCCACATGAGCATTACTGCGGCCATGAGCAGAGCAGCCAATTGCTCCATGTGAAACTAATCCCAAACTCCCTGAAAAGGAAGGGCAAACTGCTGGGAAATGGCCCTGCTGCCTGGAGAAGCATGAATGGCCCTGCCTTAAACGGGCTGGAGCAGAGACAGTGTGTGTCAAGACCACATATCTCAGATCTCCCAGCTCCTTTCTCTCCAGCTCAGCCACCTGACTAGTCGCTTAAACCTGATCTGCCCATTTCAAAGATAAAATTCAGTGCCCTGGAATTAATTCCTGTTTCTCTGCAAGACTGGAGAGTTCTGACACTTGCTGATCCAGGAGCACCAAATAATGCTGCTCTCCACCAATACACATCACAAATGCGTCACAGCTCGTCCCACCTCTGAGAGCACAAACCTATTTCCTCTTTCCAGCCCTCGAGCTGCGGCTCCAGCCGGGTCTGACTCTTTTCAGAGCCATCAGAACTGCGTCACGCTGGGTAGAAGTGAAACCTGTCTTGTGCTCGGTCACACAAACTGAGTATCTGCCCTAAAAAAAGGAAAGGTCCCAGTCCTGACTCACAGAAGCAATCCTTTGTAAAACCCCGTGGCAGCAGAGCAGAATCTGTGCTCAGAACAGCTGAACCACAGTGGGTGGAAGGTGCTCATTTCCAAAAGCACCAAAGGGAGGAGTCACACCAAGTTTATTTTGTGGCTGACATTTTTATCTTGCATAACAGTATTAACAAAGAAAGGTGAAGGGGTTTAAGAAGGGGTTTAACCCAATAATATCCCCTTAATCTATTATCCCCTATTTACCATGTAATCCAATTAATCCATAATTCTCAAAATGTGGATAACAAATGGATGAAGACAGAGCACGCCAACCTGGGCTCCAACTCCCCAGCAGCATCTGCCACATCCCCGGAGCTGGGAGTGACAGAGGGGATGTCACCAAATCAGCCTGGAAACAAATAATCCAAACATGCATCTGGCATCAGCTGCTGCTCCTTCTTGCACCCAGCTCAGCACTGCTCTCCCTTCCGAGTGCCCCTCACTCAGCTCACACTCAGATTTCCTCCCCTCAGATCAGCATTTCCACAGTTTAATATGCAACACGCCATCCTAATTAAACTAATTAAAATACTAAAAAGAATTCTAATCTGCACAGTAGTGTGTCACAGAGCAAACTGTTTCAGTTTTCAATTACTGTCCAAAGAGGGAAGAAATCCAGTTTCATTTTCCTTAGCTAGGTATCAACCTCCCTCTCCTAAAGGAATTTAATTGACAGATTCTTAACAAGATTTGCTTCAAAATATGTAAATTCACTACAGCTTTCAGGTACGAAAAAGCATTCCATTAAAGCCTACCAAACTACAATTTCTTCCATGCCAGGCACCCTGTTACCATACTGCTAATTCTGAAAGACTTCTTGGAAACCAGGATGTGCCATATTCTAGAAACAGCTGAAAAATTTAAGAAGCTGCTGAGACTCTTTCCAACAATTAAAAGCCCTAGGAATGCATAGTATTTTATCCTGGAGTGAAGAAATTCTTCACTGTGAGTATGCTGAGGCACTGGAACAGTGGAAGTGTTCAAGGCCAAGTTGGACGGCACCTGGAGCAATCTGTTTTGGTGGAAAGTGTCCCTGCCCAAGGCAAGGGGTTGGAACAAGATGATCTTTAAGGTCCCTTCCAATCCAAACCATCCTGGGATTCTCTGGTATTCCTTGGGATCACCAATGCTTCCAAAAAGGAAGCAAACCCAAGGCTGCTGCAGCCCTTTCTGGAGATCAGAGCCAGGATAAGGAACACAGTAACTGGCACATGGGACACACCAGAGCATCTAACCAAGAGGATGCAGCTTGCCAGAATTTCAACAGAAATTAATCCATGGAAACAAATTAGGATATGCTGTCCACAAGGATCAGGTGCACTTTGTTCCTCCAAAGACCTTTTTACTCTCTCCCTAAGTATTTACAATCCAAACCCCTCTACCAGAAAGTTTACTTTAGGGAAGACACTGATACTGCAACAGATTTTCCAATTTCATTGATGAAACCCATCTTCCAAGACCCAGAACACACAGTCCCAGAAGTCCTATGAAAACATGCACCGACCAAGGCGAAACAGCCACCTCCCAGTTACTATTTACACTCTGGGAAGCATCTATATAAACCTCAAGATGTTTTGCACACAAAACAGACTGGAACCAGACTGTAAACATTTGCTCTTCTTTCAGAGCACTGACCCACTGGCTCCATGACTTCATGTGTTTGCAACTCAAACTGCATTTAATCTAACGCTGGAGCAGTGGTGAGTCTGCAAATCTGCCATCCATCACCGAGAGCTCTACTTGCTTCCAAGTTGTACAAGGCCGGCAAAGGCTCCCAAAAACATGACAAATATTTGGCATGAGGAAGCATATCAGCACTAAAACTGGCCATACTGAACTTTAGGATACTCGAAAAGTCCATTATTGCATAAACTCTGCACTAAATCACAGCATTTCAAAAGCAGAACCCTGAACTGGATCCCAGTGCATTTCTCTACGATTCAGTTTTAAAGTACATTTGGTTCCTATTTCAGCCTCATGAGAAATCCAGATGACCAAATGCTTTTTAGTTCCTTCCTCTGCCTCAATTAGCAGAATCCATTTCAATTAAGTTCTGGTATTTCTGTTGGCAAATGGTGACGTGCTAATAAACCAGCTCTTGTTACAAGACATCTGACAAAACTCAGGGGTAACTTATTGGGTCTTGTGAAAGATCTACCTGTACCATTAGCTGAATGTTGGCATCATTAAAAATTACTAATAAAAGCTGTGTCTAAAGAGCTCAAAGTAACAGTAAAGTACACAAGAATTCCTAAACAGCAACAATATCCAAGAGGCTGCAAACATTTCCTGTCACTTACAGAATTTCATACTGTAGATTAACTAAAACTAGAAAGAGTAGAAATTAATTATTAGAGAAACTATATAAGTGTTTGCTAGTGGAAGTCAAAGGTCCTGATACCACTCACATGTAAAATTTTGTAATCACCCTGCACTGAGTTTTTTTAATGTAGATATTTTGCAACACAGATGGTGTCAATGCACTGTGTTTCCACGCCTGGAAATTCTGCATCCTCTTTATTTGGTCACCAGTGGGTGATCAAATACCATCATGTGCCCAGAGAGAGAAGTGCTCTGGGCAGGCTGCCGAGATCCCACCCGTTTAACATTATTTCTCTACATCACTAAACAAAGGAAAAAGATACAGAAACTCGTGTCTGATCACACACTCCTGTACCCCTCCTCCAGAAAATCTGGGGTCTTTTCAGGTTGCTGGTTAAGTCACTGAAGAGGAGTGTGATATTCCATGTATTTTAACCAAGGAGGCTCTGCAGGACTGGGAAATTTAAGGCACGAATGACCATAGTGGAGAGATGTGTGCAACACAGTACAGTGAATGGAATGCTGGGAAAGGCAGCTCACTGCCTATTATAGCCCAGAAATGTCCTCCTCTGTAATAGCTGAAGTTGTCAATTATTGTGATGATAAAGGATTCAGGGTGTTTTCTCTATTTGAAATTTCTCAGTTTCTCCAGCTGTATTACCTGATGTTTCCTGTTAACACAGATATTCAAGTGGAGAAGATATTGCAAGTAATTAGGACCTTTTTTAGCTGCCAATGAAGCCTTAAACATTATCTTGATCACCGTTAAAATTCAACCCATCAGGCTACTTTGGGGTAAAATTTAAGGACTGATCTCCAGGACTATTCACATTTTTATTTGGATTAAATACCTTTATAGTTTGAGGCTGAAGAGTTAACTAATATGTTCCATGCCCTATTCATTCACTTTAAGATATATCAAAGGCTTCATATTCCAGAGCAATACAAGACACCACTCGGTATCAAGTGGCCTCCATCAGCTTGCTGTCCTGTAAAAGGGCAGGCTCTGCACCTCTGAAATTATTTGTGATAAATGTAGATATTACCAAAGAAAAGAGTGCCACAATGCTGGAGATTAACTTGCTTTCGACATGAAGCACTAGTAGAGTTACTCTACTGCTTTTCTTACACAGTCAGGTCAGCTGCACTCAGGTTTTCTCACATTTTCTTAAGCAACTTCCTCAGCTGCCACAAGCTGAAGTTTCCTACCCCTTTGTTACTTCTGCGTGAGAGGTGCAGCATGAACCCAGAGAATATAAATAACATTTACCATTAACTGAAGTTTAGGACAACAAAGAGGCAAAACAGTCACCCAAAACAACCCAAGTGCAACTCTGCTCTGCGAGACCAGAAGTCTCACAGTAAACTCAAATTAGGGAGCAACAGCACAAACCAACATTGCACCTGGCATGGCACCCTATTCCTGAAGGATCCCGTATTTACATATGAAAAAGAGCACCCCATATTCTTTGCCCCAGGTGCAAAATACAGAGACAGAAGATCACAGATGCGTTCACACCACATGTTCTGCCAGCACGGAGGTTTGCTGACAGTCACGAATGCTGGGACCGTGCAGGGTTTGTGTTTGGGAAGTCATTCCTAAATGGACAGAGAACGGTGCAGCCATTGCTGGGTTTAAATTCCAAAGTCTGTAAGAGGCAGTTCCACAGGTACCAACACGTAGCACCTTGCAGGTGAGTAGCCAGCACGGAAATGAGCTCGGAATGAATGTCTGTACCAAGGTCTCACGTTACACCGTACGCAGCAGGAACAGCAAAAGCTCCTCTAGCACATTTGCACCCATTTAAAACAATCTGCTGGGAAGAGGTTCACACACTCAAGATGTGAATGTTCGTATTCAGAAGAGCACTCATATTTTGTACTGATTTAATCAAGGCTAAGTTACAGAAATTTAATTTTTTCAAGAAGGTCACCTTTTAGGCTTCTGCAATAAAATGTTTAGGAAACTAAGGCACATGACTATCAACAGGACACAGCTTGTTGAAGACAGAGTATGTAAAAGAACACATCCCTCTGCTCCCACACTTCCATTCTTCATTTTAAAAGCAATAGTTCTCCTTAAACAGATCACAGAACTCGAGTGGTTTGGGGTCAAAGGGACCTTAAGCATTAAATCATTTCAACCCCTCTGTCACAGTCAGGGACACCTTCCAGGAGACCAGGTTGTTCAATATCTGAAATGAGTTTGAATTAGGAATCCCATCCTCAGAGACTGCACTGAAACCAGGTAGAAAAGGCAAAAGGTTGCTAGTATTCCTGGTTGGAAAACAGCTCACCGTGCTTTTCTGCCTGCCACGTGTGTGCTGGGATGACATGTCCACACCAAGACAGCTCCTACTGAGACCTCTCAATCAAGAGCCACATCTGGGCTTAAAAATACTAGTAACAAAAAATAAAAACATAGACGAGAAAAATAGTAATGTTAAAAAAAAATATGGCAAAGATGTTCTTCAGTAAAACCAGACCAGCATCAACTGGCAATACAAGACCAGCCCACTCTCCAAACACGTCAATATTTTGCTGCTGACAAGAAAAGTCAGCAGACAGGAAAGGAGGAGTGGTGGAAAAGGAAGAAGGCAGTCCCAGAAAAAAGCCTTTCTAGGCACAGGAACTCACAGAGGCTGAAACAGAAATCCTAATCCAAATTTGGAAAATGATAAAAAAATGACACTTTGTGTTAAATTAGTATAAAAGTTCTCCTGAAAACCATTCAGCTCAACTGAAATACTATGGACAACTCCCACTACCAAAGCACTGGCACACACTGAAGGGGTTTTGGCCACAAACCCTGAAGGAGGACACTCAAGTCTCTATTGTTGGACTCTAGAGTTAATCCCTATAAGGAATCTTATTAATACCAACTCAAAGGCAGTATTATCTTGTCATTGGGGCAGGAAAAACAGCAATTCCTCCAAGAACTCCAGGTCTTTTCCAAGGATTTAAATGACTCATTTTTAAGTATAAATTTGTAAAGCACTTTTCTTTCCACAGTTAAGGCAATGATCCTTCATAAATCCTTTTCACAATAAGACCCAAAAATGGCAAGTAGCCTTTTCCAAGGGCTTTAAGGAGTCACGCTCACTGTTCACATGCCATCCTATGATCTGATCTTTGGCATAGCTATTGATTAAGGAAAGAGGGGAAAATATTTCAACATATAAAAGCAGTAGCTTTTTGGGTTTCCACACACAAATTTAAGCAATATTCAACATAATTACAACACTGTATTTCAATAAAATAACTCTGAATTATGTGATTAAGTGCCCAAATAGTCAATGCATGTGTTTACAGAAAGGCCTCTGAAAGTCAGCATCACACACATGGTGAAGACACATTAATGAATGACAAGATACTCTTTCTGCAGGCCCTACACTTGGGACTTCAGAGAGATGCTGGACCCACAGGTGTTCCACAGGATGGGCATCCACCCTCCAAAAGGGGAAGATGTCAACATCTGGAAACCTAGTGTGGCTTCACACACAACTGACCTCTGCAGGATCCTGCTCTGTAATCAAGCACATTTCAAGGATGTGCTGCTTGTGCACCTGAAAGGACATTAAACTTCAGTATCCATTTGAGGACTCATTATTTCAGCTGCTCTCATGCCCAGCAACACTCAAGAGACAGAACACAGAAAAGCCCAAGCAGAAAAAGGTAAAATACAACATGATCTCCCAGTAAACTGAACAACACCTGCCAAAAACACTAGTCTGCAACAGCAGAACGCTACAGGGAAGCTGCAGCAAAGCTACCAGTACAACTTCAAGCGGAACACGCCTTTTCCTGTCTTCTATAATCTCATCTAGCACTTGCAGACATGCCACAGAAGGAGCTGTGACACAGAGGTAAGTGTATATTCTATAATCCTTACTGTACCACCTATGGATGATCTGTCCAGTTCTAATATGGACAAAATAAAGGGTCACCCCTGCCCTCACACAAAAACCCCAACAACATTCACCATAATTTGTGAGTAGTGCAAAAAGCATCTGTCTGAAGATCGATAGCTGCTGGTAGCAAACATCCAAACCCACCTAAAAGTTATCTTTAACGAGAACAAACCTAGAAAACATCCAAAGTTCATCGTGCATCTGAGCAACTCAGCTCTCATCCCATTTTTCCATTCTCAGAGAACAAGGAGACTCCTGGAGACTACTTCAAAAGGCTTCTCTGTGAACAGCTCTCACAGCAAATTCAAGAAATGCCTGATGTGAGAGGTGCTGTACAAGGCTGTCCTTACTCACCAGTGGTTTCTTCCGTGTTACAAAGCACCAAACGCTGCTCAGCTGCCACAGTGCCACACAAACCTCCCCGAGGAGAGCAAACCCTCCCAGCCACACACCCAGCAGCTCACCGGGATGAGCAGCAAAGCTGGGCAGTGCCCAGGTAAGTCAGAATTAAGATAATGGGCAGGTTTATCCAAGTCATTTTGGTAGATTTTTACCGGAAATCAAGCAGCAATGAGAAACGTGAAATGTTAATTAGGTGTCAGAAAGCACTGGGCTGGTTCACATTAATTCTGTAACTCATCCGTGTCAGCCACCTGACGAGAGGCCACAGCAGAAAAGAAGCTCAGCAGATGAAGGAGAGAAAGCCTGAGATGAGCAGAATCTCCAGTGTAAGCTACAGAGCCAGGACAGCCTGTAGTTAACTGTGTTAGTGGAACAATCACCTAAATGACTTCAGTTTGTAATAAAATGTGTGGGATTATAACATTAACCACCTGGGAAGTACTGAAGCGGCACATACTGCACTAAGCTGTAATTAGCTCTTTCCAGTTTTGAAGCACTACACAAGCGTGACCTAATGAATTCTCATAAATACTGTTGCAAGTGGCCAGAAGGTCCCTATTTTTATACCAAGGAAAATAAATCACACTGACAATCCCATGACCACTTGAGTTAACAAAATGAGGAAGGACACTCCAGTGAACTAGGCATGGAAATGCTGATTTCTGATTCCATTAAAATACAACCAAGTTCTGTTTTTTCCCCTCTCATGATGCTATAAAAAGACCACATTGTTTCTTCAGGCTCCCACCATCATCTTTGGCATTGTCAGTGAAAGATGGTGGGCAAAAACCAAAAAAGCAAGAACAGCTCAGTGATGTCTCACAAATGTACAAGTATCTAGAAGTTTTAACAATATACATGCAGAAACTTCAATCTTAAACCTCCTTTCTCTGGACTTCCTATCTGCCCAAGCTACAAATGGTTTCAACACTATGCACTCTTGCTTCCTTTCCTCCAGAGTGTCTATGTAAATTTTGACATTTTTCGCACCTTACCCATCATTTTTCATTTGCTCACCTCTAGCTCTGCCCCGAAGTGTCCTATTGCCATGACAAACAACACCTCTCCAGCACTCCTGCCTGTGCTCTCTTAGCATGAAACATGTTTTTCAGTGCAGTGTCAAACTTGGATCAGTTAAAAAAGTTAAACTCATTTAACAGCCTGAAAAGAAGCTGGAGCATATACAGTCAGTAATATTCCTCCACCTTGCTCACTCCCAGCTCTTTACGCTGGTTTTGTGGCACTTTTCCCTCTCCTACCCATCTAATGATTGCTGGTATCTCTCCTTCACTACTTTTGCCACAAGTAGTTGAACTGGAAGCAGAACAGTATTTTCCCTTTATTCCCTGTTTTAGTGTTAACACTTTTCAGTCTTGAGCCTTTACTCCAAGAGTCAGCACTAGACATGACCGCTCTGTCTGCGATCTGAGTCTCTCCCAACTTCCCCCTGCTCTATCTCCTGACTGGGACACGCCTGTCACTGCCTCCTTAACCATTTCTGTGCTTCCTCCTTCCTACAGCACTGCCCTAAACTCTCTGAACACTCTCCTGCAAAGCCTGATGGCAGGTACAGCAAAACCCCCACTGCTTCCAGGAGCTTCCCACCGTCCTGCCGCCCACGTGGAGCTCTGGCAGAACTTAAGCTGAAGCTCACTGGGGTAAAACTGAGACTTCATGCCTGGCCAGCACAGATCACACTGCCTGCACTCCACACAATGACATCATTCAGCTGCTTTTTTTTTTTATCTTTTTTTAATCATGTTTATAACTTGGCATAAATATGTCTCTCTGCGATTTTGAAAGGCTTTAGGAAATAAAGCAATGTAAGCATAAATAAAGCAGTTACCTTGCTTTCAAAAATTATTAGGACAGCACTCAATTATTAAGAGCACTTAAAAAATAGTCTTGAGTTCTGTCTGGAGCACACCACCATCCCTACATGTTTTTGCAGAGAACTGCACAAATTTAGGGATTCCCAGAAAAAAGCAATAGCTTTTTTTTTTTTTTTTATAAGATTCAGAAGAACACATGCTTCACATCCCACTCAAAGTGAAACTCTGCACATGTTTCAGTTATGGAAAGAACCTACTTCTCAGAGACTCAAGGCGACAGAACAGTAATAGCTCCCTCTCCTTTGCTACACAGCCTCCAGTCACTAAACATGTTTAATCAAAGGCAAAACTGTTTTATTTAACAGATTTTAGAACAGATCCCTCCAGCACAGCTATTACACCACTAGAATTCACATCTGCACCCGAACTGGATGTTGACTAGAGAGGAGCAATTATCCTTTTATGATGCCTTCACAAGGAGCAACAGGTCTCATTAGAAACTCATTTACAGAGCTGAGCACTGGGCTGAGCAGGTGATAGGCCACCAGAGCACCTGCCCATGCTGCAACCTCCACAAGACATTCCAGGATCAGGGCAATACATATTTATAGCATATTTACACAACCTCTTTAAGTCAAGAGTATGATTACACAACCATTCATAACAGCTCAACAGGAGACATCGTGAGCTATTGTTCAGATTCACACTAACACAAAGGTTATTTTTAAGACATAAAAACACAAAGCCACTTAGGTTTGAGAGACCTACAGGAACAGATTTAATCTATTTTAAGGTTCTCAACCCCCACGCCCACAAAACCCTATGCCACTGGCATACACAATTCCATGAACCAACAAACAACAAATTTAAGTTTAATTTTTCGTTTCCTTTTGCAGCATTTGTATGGAAATGGAGCAAAAGAACTTCAGCTGTCACGGACAGTTAAAGCTCCAGCTCGAGAATGAAGAGGTTTCTTTTTCCTTTCCAGCCCCACTACTGAACTGTGTACTCCACATCCCAACCCTGCTCTTAAGTTGTATATTCCATCTTCAGCTGAGAACTTCAACGTAACAAAAATCTCATTACATGAGTATTAACACAGACATTCAAAATTAAACAGGAAGTATACAGAGGGAATGTTTGCTAGATTGCTCAAACTGGAATAGAGAAGGGAGTGGTTTTTAAATTCTTCTCATTAACCCATGCATATCTTTTCTTTAAAAAAAATCACATTATTATTAAGCCTGCCCTTATTGCAAACCAGGTTTTTTTTGGTTTGTTTTTTTTAAGCCCATGCACTAGTTAACAAAGGCTGGTAACAAACACAAGGTGAAAACACTGTGCAGGTACCAGCTTTGTTAGAGAACATAAAAGCCCTCAGCGCCTCGGCTTTCCCACATATGAAATGAGGACAATTACGTCAGAATCTCTTTTTTATTATTATTAAGAGCAAGGAGGGGGGGGGAGTAGCTAATTTCATCTGTGTGCAATACCACAGAGGAACAGCCAGCCACAGAAGAACGCTTGGGATTCACGAGCAGGCGGCTCGGTCGGTGTTTTAGGGGAAAAGCAACCCAGGAACGAGGATCACACGGATCCAATCTAAGGCAGTGAGCCCCAAACCTTACCAGCTGGAACTCCCTGCGCCTGTCGTACGCGTGCTGGATGCCACTGTCTGCCCACAGGGCCCGGATGGCCGGCAGGTAGTCCAAGAAAACGTTGGTCTCCACCATGCCCTGCACCACGGTGACCGCGCGGGTGTCGAAAGCCATCACCTTGTCTCCATTGCTCTGGTTGGCAGGATCTCCCCACGGGATATGGAGTTTCTCTCTGGCATCCACGAGGACTCTCACACCTTGAATGACAAGGAAGAGCACCGAGATTAGAGTTTCTCAGCATCTACTGTTTCACCAGCCTGCAGATCTGCACAGAGACAAACAATGCACAAAGCTCGGTAGGAACATCCAGTTCCTACTGGATTGACTGAAACGACTGCATTTGCAGGGAATATCAAAACTCAGACATTTGCTATCTGAAGAACATCACCACAACCAACAGGGTAATATCCACAGTGCAAGTTTAACTCTTGAAAAAGTGCTATTTTTAAACACTCATTCCCCAATCTCTGCTACCAAGCTCTTCCACCTGGCACAAAGACAAATGAAGTATGTCTAAGAGTTTATTTCAAAATATGTTAAACCACCTGTTGGCTTAAAGCTCCCTAATCTTCGTGTTATCAACTTAATATCTAGTTAAATTATAGAGAGATCTCTATCACTGAGAGTATTTCTGCCTTGAACATTTTCAGAGATATGAAGTCATTTACTAAAATCACTGCACTTTATAAAAAGAATGATTTTACAATTTACGTGCTGAAGGAGTTGTATCACCTAAAGACTTTGCCACACTTCTGTGGCTACTTTGGTTAATATTCTCTAGGAGAAAAGGAATATTTTAAACTTTTTTTTAAAAGTCTCTCTAAAGGACTTAAACCCATTGTGCTCATACTGATAAGGGAAATGCAGGGAAACAATTTATAGTATTCAACTAACAGATGAAAAATAGAAAGAAAATTCCAGAAAGAATAAGCAACTGCAAAGGCATGGGGAGAGATATAAGGAAATCAAGATGTGGTAACAAATGACTGTATAGTAACATACTTGTTCAATGCCAGAGAGTCTCTTTCTATGATTGTTCTACCTGTCAAGGGCAGGTATTTGTCAAATCTATCTGTGGCTGCAGGAAAACAGCTTCCAAAACACACCTGCAGTTTTTACGTGTATACTCTCACAGAGTTCGAAGTACCTTTATTAATAAACTTTAACCTGGCCAACACACATGCTTGTGACTTCTACTGCCTTGCTATTTATAGTTTTTCCAGGCTTGATTCACAATCAGGTTCGTAAAACAATTCTCTCTGAGGATCACTGGATTTTCGGGGGCTGAAGGTCTGACAAGGCTTTGCGGGTTTGACAGGGTTCATTAAGACTTTGCCCAGCCATTAAAGAGTCCAAACTGAAAACCCGACTGGCAATTTGGATAAGAGATGAAACAAGTGAGGATGACAGCAGTGAAATCAAACGTCCGCTCCCAAATCACGTGCGGAGGTTTTGGCAAAGCATCTACGAAAAGTGGCTCTGGATCTGAGCTCCTGTTAATTGATGTGTCAGCCGAGTGTCCAACACGACGGCAGCGATTCTTCCAGTGAAGTGAAACGCTGAGAGCACAGGGCACGGCTCCTCCTCACGCACTTCCAGGTGCATCTTCCCCCCCCCATCCATTACCGCTCATTACCGCGATCGCATTACCGGGAAATCACGGAATCAATTAGCTTGGAAAAGACTGATGAGACACACTGAGTCCAGCCTATTGACCGCACACCAACCTTGTCAGCCAGACCAGAGCACTGAGGGCCACATCCAGTCTTGCAGTAAACACCTCCAAGGGATGGGGACTCCACCACCTTCCTGGGCAGCCTATTCCAATGCCTATTCACCCTTTCTATGAAGAAATTCTTCCTGATGTCCAACCCAACCCTCCCCTGGGATGGTTAAGTCTACGTCCACTCCTCCTGTCACTTGTTACCTGGGAGCAGAGCCCGACCCCACCTTGCTACGTTCTTTCAGGTGTCTGTAGAGAGCGATAAGGTCACCCCTAAGCCCACTTTCCTGCAGGCTGAGCCCCCCCCGCCAGTCGCTCCTGGTGCTCCAGTCCCTCCCTGGAGCTGCTCCAGCCAAGGAGCAAATCCCGGGACCTCCCGGGCTCAACCCGGGGCCGCCCCGCGGGCCGCACCCGGGCGGTGACACACGGCGGGCCCGCGCCCCGACCCCGGGGCGGAAGGACGAAGCGCCGGGACAGCGCGGGATGAAGAGGACGAGGAGGAGGAGGAGAAGGCGGCGGCCCCGCCGCTCCCCCGGCCCGCGGGACCCGCCCGAGCCGCCTCCCCCCGCCCCGGCCCGGCCGGGCCCGGCGCTCGCAGGGCAGGGCAGGGCAGGGCAGGGCAGGGCAGGGCGGCCCCGGCCCCACCACCCTCACCCACCACCCACCCTTGATCACGTTGCTGTAGATGGTGGCGCGGAACTCCTCGCGGGCCGCGCGGTCCCAGTCCTGCCCGTGGATGATCCGCATCTGCTTCAGGAAGGTGGACTTGCCGCTCTCGCCCGCGCCCAGCAGCAGGATCTTGACGAGGCGCTTCACGTAGGTCTTCTCGCGGTTGAGGCACTTGTCGATCTCCTTGGACTTGCGCTGCTGCTCGGCCTCGCCGCTGGTGAGGAGGCAGCCGGGGAAGCAGCCGGACAGCGCGGAGCGGGACGGCAGGAAATCCGCCATCTTAGCGAGCGCTGCCAGCCAGGGGAGCGCCCGCCCGCCGCCCGCGCCGCGCGCGCCCCGCGCCGCGCATGCGCCCCGCCCCGCGCCGGCCCCCCCCCGCACGTGACGCGCCCAACCCCCCCCCCCCCCCCCCGCCCCCCCCCCCCC
>JAWWES010000042.1:2466994-2500396 GCA_035583135.1 Lophotriccus pileatus
TGCTGCACAAGCTGCATGGGTGCTGATGGACTTCTGGGTGTTGCAAAAGAGACTGATTCGTGTCTAGCGAGGGTGTGTTGAGGGCGTTGGAGCAGCGGACACAGATCCACTGGACAGAGCCTGGCTCTGCATGTGCAGGAAGACAACTGGTTAAATTCACTAAAAGGCAGTAAAATGGCTCACAAATAAACCTCGATGTTAAATGTGCACCTTTGGGGGAAAGTGCTTACAGAGAGAGCTGTCTAGAAATGAGTGATGAGATAATCCTTTAATTTCATCTATTTCAGGAAACAGGCAGTAGG
Source organism: Lophotriccus pileatus (assembly GCA_035583135.1). Lineage (NCBI taxonomy): Eukaryota > Metazoa > Chordata > Aves > Passeriformes > Tyrannidae > Lophotriccus > Lophotriccus pileatus. Next base: position 2,467,297 of record JAWWES010000042.1, read on the forward strand.
ATAAGAGCTCTGAGCCCCTATTAGAAAGTTAAGTCATCACTGCAATGTCAAGAAAGGTCAACACCTCAGTCTGCAATCCTAAGGGAGGTTTGGAAGGAAACAACAGTAATTGATCAGGGAACAAGTGCATTTTTATCCTCTTTAAGTGGAAGGAGGTTCATGAAATTTGCCCCCCAGAACATAAAACTAAAACTGCTGGAGATTTATGCTGCCTGTGGGTATGACTGCTGGCACTCCAAGAAAAGAACTGGGAGAGATAAGATGTGTGTGAATGCAGAAATCTTGTCTCCCTTTGATAAATCCTGTTACCACTGCAGCTTGAGTCTGAGATTCAGATACCCCTTCTGTTCCTTCAAGGACTCTTAGAGGACCAGTCACTGCTTTTCTGTAAAGAGACAGGACTGTGATCTGTGAATCTGGAGGTTCTTTTGCAGTTAATCTTTCAAGACAAGGTGATGCAAGACAAGGGGCACTTCACCTTCCCTGGGTGTGAAGGCTGTTGCATTGCTTAAGGCACTTCACCAAACCCTCTCTAAGCCACTGATGAGGGTTTAGGTGCTGCTGAGGCCGGGTGAGCTCCTGCTGTACCATCCCAAGGTCACTGCCTGCCTCGGGCTCCCTCTCCCAGGGATTGGTGCTGGCTTGGTGAGTGACAGCAAGGCCAGTGGGAGACCAGCAGTGTGTTTCTTCTGTGCTGCCTTGTGTGGTGCCTTTGAAAGTACATCTGCCAAAAGGGGTCTGTGCCCTCGGTGGGATCCAGAGCTCGGTGAGGAGTGAAGACTGGAGAGGTCTCACTTCACCCAAGGATTTCAAGCACCTGATGGATTTTTTTTGCTTTGCAGGTAATGATATAGTGCAGTGGATCCTTCAGCGCTTGCAGATCACTGCAGAAGGTGGGTAAAAATGTGAAAATTGAGGCTTTTTCAGCTTCGTGTTACAAAACTTTAAGGTCTCCATAGACAAAACCTTTTAGATTAACTCTTCTCCCCTGCACAGCAGCTCACTTTTAATTCCAGTGCAGTGTTTCTGTGCAATCAAAACATCTGCCTTCTCCATTTTCAGAGGCACTCCACCTGGGAGACCTGTTTGTCAAATATGGATACATCTACCCTCTTCAGGAGCCAAAGAACCTCACCCTCAAGGCAGATGGCAGCCTGTACAGGTTTCAAGTGAGTTGCAGCTTCTCTAAGCTGTTGTGAGAGAGTTCAGCATTAGTCTTTATTAAAAACAGGCAGCTGGGGCAGTTCCCCAGGAGCTGTAGTTGTGAGTCCAGGCTGTGCAGCCCTGCAGTTGTTCAGTGTGCAGGAGGGAGGGATCCACAGATTGCAGTTGACAGGGAACCTGTGATAGTTTCTTCAACTAAATTAGTGCACTTGTTCAGCTAAATAATAGCCGTGCTTTTTTCCAAATGTGTGTTCCCTTCCAGGTCTTAAAGTAGCAAATGGAATTGCTGGTTGGAAGTGGAATGATCTGGGATCACTGAATAATGAATATACAAAAAGCCCAGTAATGAGGGGATGTTTTCAGTGTTCGTGGTTGGACTGTTTCCACCACGGTGGAAAATCAGAGTGCCCTCCTTGGTACTTGGAATGAGGAGTCTGGTTCCCACATGGTGCCAAATCAGACTCCAGCATCTCAGTCTGAGTGCTGGGGCAGCAGGGAGAGGTTGTCCATATTAACTGATGGGAGAGGTGGGGTGGATCTGATATTGGCAGTCGATCCTCCTCCTGTAGCTGTCCTGCACCACCCTGCCAGATGACATGCAGCTGAGGAGATGAAGCTCTGAGTACAGCAGAGGAGAACATTCCTCACTCCAGTGTAGGTGGTTCCAGGTGCCTCTTGGCATGAGTTCAAGGCCTCTGTGCACTAACCAGAGACTCCTTTCTCTGCAGACCCCCTATTTCTGGCCCTTGCAGGGCTGGGCTGCTGACGACACAGACTATGGTGAGTTCTGCACTGCTCGTGTTTGGGAGGTGTAGGGAAAGCCCTTGGGTTTGTGCACACATTGTCCTGCAGCATGTTTGCTCTTCATGTCCTTGTGCTGTGTCTCCACATGCAGTGATCAGCCCTTGCATTTTTTTTCATGCTCTCTTGTGAATAGTTCTCAGGAGTGCTGAATTGAGGGTGTGACCATCTTGTGGTGCCCTTGATGACAGAAAGTGCTTAAGCTCTTATGTTCCACTAAGATGCATCAGACAGGAACACATCTGAATTACCTTGCTGGGTAGGGAATACTTTAAACACAGGATTAGATTTCCCTGAGTATTTAAGTGTATTCCTGGATCTGAGCCCAAGACTATCTTCCTGTAGATTCGGATCAAGCCCTGCATTCAGAGATGGTTCTTTCCTTATAGAGTGCACAGTGGCTTCCAGTATCTCCTGATGGCTCTTTCCATATAAATCTTGTGTTGCCTTTATGATGCTTTTTAGTGTAAAGCTGGTCATGAAACTTGGGCTGATGAGCTTGGTTTGCTCCCGTGGGCTGTGCAGTTCACAGACTGATTTGTTTACACCAACATTGTCCTCTGTGGCTTTTATCTGCATTACGCTGTAGATCTCCCGGGGAAATAAAAAAGCCCATTTTAGATTGGAATGTTTTTATTAGGACTTGAGCAAAACACTGGCCTGTGTTCGGGAAGCTTGGAGGTCAAACTCTGAAGAACCTCAGCATCTGAAGGATTTGGTCCAGTATCCCTTGATCCATGAAAGCCTGGCCGAGTTCCCAAAGGAAGGAACTGACTCCTGGCAGAAGGCACGCGCTGCCGGTTCTGCCTGGCTGCTCCTGCCTGGGCATCCGTGGCAGAGGGAAAGCACCGAGTTCTTTTTTCTCCAGTGGGTTTTTGAGAGCCTGGAGCTCATGGTTAGGAAGATATTGTAGCAGACAAAAGACTCCTGTGTTTGTCATGTGGGCAGATTTTTAATTGTTTTAATTGTTCTTGGACTTCTTGGTCTCTAAGTATAACGGACTGCTTATTTGCTTCTCCCTGCACAGCAATTTATCTGGCAAAGAAGAACATTAAGAGGAAAGGGATTTTAGAAGAATATGAAAAGGTGAGGAGATGCTCCACTTGTTCCATGACAAGCCCCTCATTTGCTACAGCTTTAGCCCTCTCTTGCTAATTGAGCATGGCAAAAAATCACCTCTTCAGTTGCATGAGGTGTTACTCCAGCAGTATCAAAAGCCCAGATTTTGCAAGTGTAAAAGCAACCAGTACAGATAAATGCTGTGAAGTGTATTATAATTTTAACAGGGGTAATTGCTCTCCTTGCAATGGGATTTTTGAACTGTTGCAATTCTTGTAATTACGTTCAGAACAATCCAGATTTCCTGGCTCATTTACCAGCCTGGCCTCCTTGAGCTATGGAGAGTCAAGAAAACCCTGGCATGGGAGTGCCCTGGCCAGAATTTTCACACTAACTGCTTTTTTTATTTTTATTCCAGGAACATTACAACATGCTCAATCAAAAAATAAACTACAAGTGGGATTTTGTTATTATGCAGGCCAAGGAGCAGTATAAGTGAGTTGACTTGCATTCATTCCCTCGTTTGTATCACTGGGAGCAGAGCTTGGCTGTCTTGGTGCACAGTTGAATTACGCTTCAAAAACACCCACTGCAGCTTTAAAATGACTTTTAGGAGAGGTTTGGATTTTGCACCTGATGAGGCTCCCTGAGGAAGCTGAGGCGTGATGCTGCAGCGTGCAAGCCCTCGTTAGGGACAGCTTCATTTAGCTCAGCGTTGTCCAGGAGCATCTGTGCACCAGGCCACTGGACTTGGGGCCTGTTGTTGGTCTGGATCAGTTATTTCTTGCACATCTCACAGCTGAATGGAGTGTCCTGAATGAAGAAGCAGTAAATGTTCAAAACTGTGAGGTGCATACTGAGACACCCAGCTGAAATGACTTCATTTTAGAAGCCGAATCCTTCAAAGAGGAAAGTTAGTCAATGTTAGATGGGATTACTCCTTAGGGAATAGGATCTTTCCTACTCCTGTGGATCCCTTTTACCTCCCAGCACTGCCTCTGCTGTTCAGCAGCCTCTCTGTCTTCCCTGGGATGGCAGCCAAGTCCCCGGAATACAGCTCATCAGATAACTGTCTCATTAGACACGAGACTGTTGTTCTTGTAAATTGAGGTCAGACTTGGGCTAAGAGATGCCAAATGCAGTTTTCAAGTCAGATACCGAGCCTGTGTCTGAACTAGCAGATTAAACTCGTCTGTGGCTGTTCACTGGTGCTGCTGGGGCAGACTGGTGAGAGCAGCCTGCATCCACCCTGCTCACCACAGCAGCGAGGCCACATGCAAACAGCCTGTTGGGAATGCTCCCTTCCCTGTGCTGAGTCCCAAATTGTGCCCAGGACTTTTCTGGGAAAGAATTAGTTGGTCCAAGCCCAAACCATGCTAGTGCCTGTTCTGTTTAATTGTAGAGGTGATTTGGGTTTTGGTGCCTGGGAACACTCCTTGGTACCGTTTCCAAATAATTTCTTGCGAGAAATGGCCCCACTTTGCTGTGAGACGGGGATGAGACGTGTCCAGGATGTATCTCTGTGTGGCAATCCTCATATTTTGCCTGGGGACATTGGAGATGGATCAACATGAAGCAGCAGGACTGATGGCAAGTAGCGGATTGTCAGCATAAAGCTACCAAAGGGCTGCCTGTCTAATCAAAAGGGGATGTGTCAGCTCCCAGCTCAGCTCAGGAAGATGATGATTTCTCAAAAGCCATGTGAACATGATCTGCAGCCCCAGAATTAGCTGAGGCAAGATGTGATCAGGAGGCAGCATCAGAGGGACACGCTGGGACCCATGGGGCAGGGGAGGCTGGAGGTGTGCCCGGTTTTAGGAGAGGAAAATTCACGTATTCCCCTGTTGTTGGCTTTGCAGGGCAGGGAAGGAGCGGAAAAAGGAGGACAGGTACGCCCTGGACTGCCAGGAGAGAGCCTACTGGCTTGTGAACAGAACCCCCGTAAGTAGAGGAGGTTGTGTGTGACTTTGCTGCACTCAGAGTGGGGCATTCCCAGATCCAGGGGGCAGAGCTTCCCAGGGCACTGCTGGCAGTGGAGCCCTTCAGGGCTCAGGGGTCTCCTTGTGCATTTGTGGGATTCCACAAACTTTAAACCACAAGAGTTACAAAGCTGTTGATGTTTCTTGTTCATCACAGCCGGGCATGCAAGATGTCCTGGAGTATGGAGTAGACCGTGTAACTGATCCCAATGAAAATAAGGTAACCCAGGTGAGACAGTTCTTGGTTTTTTTTTTTATTCACACCTACTGAATTTGTTCAGGAGGACACAGACAGTGTCCCTGGGATTGTTGTTTTTTGGGCACCACAGGCTGAGCGTGTCAGCTCAGCTGTAACAGCCCAACAGGCCAGAGGTTGAGGTTGTCTCGTCTGGGAGGTGGGGCCTTCAAAATAGGCTTTGGCAGCTTCTTCTGGCTTGAAAATACTTTGTCAGCTTTCTTGCCACACCAGTTAGTGTGAGTGCTTGGCTACAGGACATGTATTCTTTGGTGGTGAGGCTGAATGAGGGAACCCTCTGTCTCCAGGTGCTCGTTGCTGCCTTTTTATTAGTGCTGAATGAATCGAGTGGGGTTGAGGGGTGTAAAGGGACAGGGGGAAGATCCAGGTTTAAAGTCAAATGACCTCCAAAAGGGTAATTAACGTGTGGTAAGAAGATGAAGAAGTTGGCGTGGTGGATGGGAGACACAAAATGTTGCCAAAAAAATGCATATTATAGACTTTAAAGGAAGAGAATTAAAGAACTGAAACCATGGAGGCTGTAACTGGGTGAACTGGTTCGGAGTCCACAATAAGACAGTTGCTCTCAGTGGATGAGGAGCTGGAGCTGCCTTTCCCTTTCTCCCTCAGTCCTTTGAAGTGATCCTGTATTTGTGCACTTGACTGTTCCTTTGGAAGCAAAGTCACGGCATCTCTCAGAAATTGAATGCAAATGTTACTGTGATCACACTCAAGGTATTCCCCCAACTTCCCATTTTTGTAACAGCCTTTAAACATCTCAGCAGCCCGAGGCAGGATAATTGCTTTGGCCAGCTGTGTTCTGTTGCTATAGAGACTGAAAAGGAGCAAAGTGTAGGCTTGGGATGTATTTTATTTTTCCTTGCTGTAAGTAGCAGCTGTTGAAAGCCTTTTTTTTTTAAATCTTTTTTAAGAGTAAAGAAGTGGTGGAAAGAGGAGCAAGCCAACTCCTCGCCCACAGTTTTACAGCTGACACAGAAAGGATTTTAGGTTTGCAAACGGCCTGAAAGCCCAGAGCCATCTGCCAGCTCTAAGCTCCAAGAGGAAGTGAGCTGAGGGATCTCTGTTCAGTTCTACCCTGGAATGAGAGATGGTCAGTTCCCCCCGTCAGTGGAGAAAAGACTCACCAGCTTTGGGGTGACTTCACTGCCCTTCCCCTTTAAGCTGGTCTCTGAGCTGCTCTCTGGAGGCTGAGCTGAAGAGGGAAAGTTTTTCTTGCTCCTCCTTTTGCTTTTGAGAGAGTGATTGACAACATGTGAGGCAGCCAAAGGCCCACACGGAGTCACCTTTGGACAGGCAGCTTTGTTTTTTAACTTCTTGCAGGCTTCTCTCACAGATACCTGTGGCTCAACAGCTTTAGTGAGCAGAAAGGATGGGCCAAGCTCTGATTTGTGTCTCTGTTCCTGCTCAATCCACCTTCACTTTGTTGGCCAAATAATTGGAGGTTTTATCTTGGCAGTTGAGAAAGAAAATTATTAATTTTTTACATCAGAGTGGCTTCTTTGAAGCTGATATTGGCACAAACATCTTCTACTTGCTCAGACCCTTTGGTGGGCTGCTCCCTCCCTGACTGATAGAGTCCTCTGGGGATAAACAGGTGCTCAAACTCCTTTGAAGGGAACTTTTATTACAGACCCAGGGACATCCCATGCTGTTATAAAGAGTTAGGAGTTGTAGCTCAGGCAGAAGTAGCCATCCATCGAACAGCTAATTAAGTGATGCTTTAGCCTTTTGTTACCCAGTTCTCAGACTCATGACTGAGCCTCAGTGCTCAGAGAGTTACCAGGCAACTGCCAGACCCTCTGAGTGCCTGCAGGTTCATGCTCAGCTTCTGCCTCCTGTAACCAGAGTGTTTCTGAAAGGTGCTTTAGCTTCCCCCAAAAATTGTTGAGCTGGATCCAGGGGCTGCTGAATGAGATGCCCTGGCTTGTTGTACACATCAAATCAGCCACAGATCAACGAGTCATTGCTGGCCTTTAATTTCTTAAGTCCCTGTCAGTTTGGCTGATAAAGTTCTGCTGCATCATCACATCTTTATAAAGAACAGGGTCAGGAGCGGATAAACAAGACAGGGGAAAACCAGCCTTTAGAGAGAAACTGGGCTTGTGGACTATCAGAGATTTGATTTCCAGCTGCTGTGCTGGATGCATGAGCACAGTGCAGATGAGTGGTGGGATGATCTGATGCCAGACTCGGGTTATCATAGCTCTGCAGCCTTTGTGCCCCAGGAGCGCTCAGCCAGAGGCACTGGGGTGTGACAAGGCCGGGCAGGGCGTCCTGAGTGCCACCATGTGTCTCAGGGAGGAGGAGGAGGAGGAGGAGGATGTGTAACAGCTCGTGGCACTCGCCTGAGACAGACCCAGGCCTTTCAGTAATTGCCATTTTGGTCTGAAGCCCGCGGGGCTGGGGAGCTGATCCGCGGTAATTGCGATAAGTCACTCGTTAGGGGCATTGCAAAATTAATCTCATTATGAGAAATGAGCCTTTTGTTCCAATTATGATTTCCTGCCAAATGGAGGGAGAGTGGGTGGGTGGTGCAGGGCACAGCTTTGGCACAGCTGCAGTCAGTCGTGGGGGTGAGGATGGGTGGGATGGTGGGGACAACTGGCAGAGCTCAGCGGGACACAGAGAGTACTCAGGGTCACTCGTGGCAGCCGTGAGGCTGGGAGCTGGCTGTGGGAGCACTGTGGGAGAAAGGGAAATGAAATGATGTGCAGCTCTGGGGTGAAACAGCAGAGATTCTTCTCAGTTACTGTCGATTTGGGAGCCAGCACCTGCAGCCTCACGGGGTGCTCAGCACTGGGCTCCCCTTTGGTGCTGCTGCAGTTCAGTGGTGCTCAGCCCCCTTTTCTGGGTGAGCCTTGGCAAATCCCCCCAAAGCCACCCTGATTTTCCCAGGCCCAGCTGTCCCCCACACCACCCTCCACACTCAGACAGTGGCAGGAGGGGATTCTTGGTGTAGTGTGCACTTAAAAAAAATAATAAAATCTTCCCTTGTTTGCAGACATGGCGTTAGCTTTGATTTTGACTCACCCACATACCATTTTTCCATTGTCATAGCATTTTAATTCATGCCTTTCCTTTTTCTATGTAACATTTAACTTACTGTGTTCTTCTCCTCTCTCCCACAGCTGTTTGTCTCGTGTGTGTGTGTGGTGTGCTGCCAACTTCTCAGACCCCTCTAGAAGATAACACAACTTTACTGCCACATGGGTTGCCTCCAAGCCACTGTGCCAGCACCCACCTCTCCTCACCCCACTGCACCAGGCGTGTCCGAGGCCCCAGTTGACAAAAAAGTGGAAGAAAATAGGGTTTTCTTAAAAACAACTAATGATTGTAGTATGTTAAAGTCAATGCCTGAGCCACACTTAAGTTCCATCAGATGGAACTCTTCAGCTGGCACTTGTAAACCTGATGAGGCCTGGTTTATATCTCGGGTTCCCCAAGGAGATAGTGAACTCCTGTTGTGCAGGAGGCAGCTGGCCTGGAACAGAAACACTTCTAGGACAGTAAATCAGCAAATTTCTCTGCTCAAGCAGGTGATTTTATTTTGGCCTTCCATTTCTACAGTCTGAAACAACTACACTGTAGGAATGGGGGGAAGAAATGGTGTCTACATAGAAGGTGACCTGGCATCAGAGGTGAAACAAAGAGCAGAGGAGGGTGAAAAGCTGTTCCTTGGTTATGTGTCCCAGGAGCCTGTGAATCAGTGAGGGAGGCCTGCTGGTCCTGTTTGTCCCTGCTGAGATGATGTGTGCTGCCACATCCAGAGCTGGTCGTGGCATTTCCAGCAGGAAAAGCTTCCTCCCCTCTCAAACCCACCATGAGGATTTCTGTTGGTGCTGCTCTGGCCAGGCTGGGTCAGTGTTAGGGTCAGAGGGGTTGGCTCCATGGTAGTGCTGTAGAGATTGACTGATCTGCTGCATGTCTGGCTCCTGCTGCTGAAATGGTGAGTGTGCCCTCCCAAAACCAAGCAAGCTTCAGCAAAATGCGCTTATCTTTCTTCCACGCAGAGAACAGTTCCTCTGTCCTGAGTGGGACTGGTGATGGTGGTTAAAATGCAAAAGCAGGTCTGCACCAGGATGGTCCCCTCACAGAGCAGCCCTGGGGGAGCATCTTCCCTTTCCCAAAATAGGGGCAGCTCGGGGTGCAGGTTCTCTGGGGAGACCAGGGGAGAAGCAGGGCTGCCCGTGGCATTTGGTACCAGATGCTTCATCCCTCAGCTCTCACAGACTTCACCCAGGCACTCTGCAGACCCCTGCCAGCCACAGGGTTACTTGGATAGAACCTCTGGGATGCAGATCTCGGCTACAACGGGAACTGAAGAACTGAAACTCCTCCTGAGCCTTTAAAGTCTTGCTGGGAGCATCCCTGACTTAGCCTGTCTTTCCTTCTCCCTTCTGCTGTTCGTTTCACACAAAGTAACTGTGCTTCAAAGGAAGCTGTGTGAATAAACACCCTGCAGTTAATTTCTTGCCTTCAATTGCTTGCTCATTTGTGGATGACATGTAACATAGTCTGAGTTATTCAAATCACAACGTAAACACCCCTTGCGCAGCAGATACTGCTTCTGAGGCTTTTAATTGTGGTGTTTATATTTTGCAATGTGTTGGTTCCTGTCTCCTTTAGCTAATATTGAATGATCTAATCTGTGTCTCGTAAATGAATCTATTTTAGCTCCATTAGAATAACCCCTTAATTGAAGGCATACAGGCAGCCTGTGATGGGAGAAGCAATGCTAAACAGTAAATACAGCTAATGGGATGATTTACCGTGCGTGGATGCTCTTAGCTTTGATGATACCCTGATTAGCTCAGCTGCTGTGTTTGATTTTAATTGTAATGAGAATTAATTGGGGAGCGCTGCACAGCGGCAGCCCTGCAACGGTGTCTCCGTGCCTCAAAAAGAAAAAGAAAAGCAAAAGCAAGTGTAAGCAGCCATCCCAGTGTAATGGTTTTCTTTCTTTTACAGAAAAATACTATGGAAGCTTACAGGAGAGAGGTAAGTGGTGCTTCCCTGACTTCCAGCTGTTCACCCTGCACGTGTTGCTTTCATCAGGGTGGGATGGGGGCTCAAACCCCCTGTGCAGGGGGTGTTTGAAAAACAGAGTCCCTGCCCCGTGGAGCTTTTGGTCAGTGTGCTTTCAGGACATTCCCTGCCTCTGCACCTCCCAGTGCAGGCAGCCAGCAGCTTTCCCACTGACGGGAAGGCTCAAGCAAGGACAGACACGAGGGCTAAATCCAATAGATCAGAATTAGTGGTGGGGAAATCACAGGAGATACATCCAGTGGCGCCAGTGCAGAGACAGCCAAGAATCAATGATAATTACATGCTAAATCATCCAGAGCATTTGTAGGTGCCAAGGATGGTAGCTATTATTCAATTTTTATATAGCATGGGGAGTGCTTTTTAATTACTTGCACATTGCAAAATGCTCTTCTGATGTTTGCAGTAAACTCAGTGAAAACAGGCATTTTACTGAGGCAGTTTAGGGATTCTCTGATTCTTTGGACATGCAATAATTAAGGAAGAAGCAGTCCCTGCTGTAGTTAGCCTCACTACCTGGGAGGGGGCATATTTGAGGTTCAGCTAGGCCTTGTCTTCCTATCTCCTCGCTCCTAACCATGGCCATGTCTGATCCCTCTCAGATCATGTACTATCAGCAGGCCATTGGGAAGACCAGAGTGAAATCTTCTGTCTCTCTTGGAGCGTAAGTCCTGATTTCCTTCTGTCCACACATTAATTAGTCTTCGGTGCTTATCTCCTAATGAGATGATGGAGCTGTCTGCTCCGGCAGCTGCTGACTCAGCCGGGGAATCAATGGTGGCCTCATGCTGGGCTGTCTGGGCTCTGTCTTGTCTGGGCCAGGAGGCACAAGGCAGAGGAGGGATCAGAGTCCCAGGCTGGATGAAGAGGCTCCCTGGGAGCAGCACCAGCCTCTGGGTTGAGATTCCCTCTGAAATCAAGGGATGCTCAGCCTAGGCCGGGCTGCGGCGCTGGGACACAGCTCTGCAGTCTGGAAAAGCAGCTCAGTGGAGCTGCCTCGTGAGGGTCCAGCAGGGATCAGCAACCACAGGGGACAGGCTGACCCTCCAGCTCCTGGTCCCCAGCCTGCTGGGCTGGATTCTCCCCTGTGAGTGTTTCTGCTCCATGGTGATGTTCACCAGAAGGCAGCAGAGCTGGGAAGTCGCTGGTTGTTCTGTATTACAGAGGAACACATGCCTCTCCATCAACTTCCAACCAATTAATTAGCAATTCCTCTTCCCAGTGGGAGTGTTTCCTGATCAGATTCTTGATGAAGCCAGTTAAGTGCAAAGCATCCAGTACTGGCATGAGCCATCAGTGTGTTTGCCAGAGGCATTTCTCACCTGGAGCCTCGTGTGCTGACCAAGTGCAGCCCACAGCACTTGTCTGCTTTCCACCGTCCTTGCCACCAGAGATTCACACCAGATCTAAGATAAACAAGGTGCTCAGGCTGTTTCCTGGAGAAAACAGTCATGGATGAATGAAATGGGGGGGAGAATCTGTCTTCCAAGAACCAGGACTTGCAGGGCACCAGCAGTTCTGCTCATTTCATCTGTCCCTAACTCGAGGTCACTTCAAACCCTCCTGCCTCAATTTTCCGAGCTGGAGCTGGGGACACCTGGCTACCTCCCAGGAATTTTGTGTTGCTTAACTGTTTGGCAATGGGGCTTTTCACTCATTAGTTCTGATGGGATAATGCCTATCACCTGGATGAAAAATCCTCAGGAAATTTGGAGCTCCGTGTCAGCTGCAGGATTGGGTCCAAATCAAATTATTATTGATGAGCAGCAGCTAGACAGTGTGCACGCTTCAGAGCCTTGCATTGATTTAGGAGGAGCTCCAGAGCACTCATCATCAAAAGCACAGGGCTGTGTTACCTGGGTTGACAGGTTGAGATTTGTTTGATTAGAATACATGGATTGTAGTGAATTATGCAGGTGCTGGCTGCCTTGGCATTTGCAGTGGGGAGAGAGGATCGAGCACTTGTGTGCCAGCCTGTGGTTTGCTCTGTGCAGGAGCACTGTGTGACTGCAGGATCTGTGCCAAGGTGCCCCTGGACAGTGCACTCCCAGCTCTGAGCACATGAAAGCACTTTGGCCTGGGAGGAATTTTAAATGCAGAAACCAGATTAATTTCTTTTTTTTTTTTCAAGAATGAAAAAGGGAGGAGAGAGCTAAAATTCCGGGGCATTAGTGAAATCAGTTGTAATTATAAGTCTGGCCAAGTTAGAAGGTAGGAGAAGTGTTTGTCTGGTTCCTGCTGGGATAGAGACAGTTTTGCTTTGTGCCAAGACCTCAGAGCCATTTGCAGAGGAATGAGCTGTGTGGTAGGTGAGGGAGGAAAGGAGAAGCTGAGTCCTCAGTTTCCTGGAGCTCCCTGGGCTCTCCCACAGCCCTTGGGAAGGCTGGGGAGAACTTACCTGAGCCAACACAGAGCTTGTGTTCCTCTTCTCTGGCCCTTCCCTCCGAGGATGGTGCAGGATCAGCCCTTTGCCAGCTGGCTGCAGAAGGAGACAGAAACCATTGGGAGGCTTAGTCTCACTTCTTGAAGTGAAGAGGCAAAAGGAGGTGATTGAAGAGAGTCTTATAGCTCGTTACACTTGAACTGACAAATCCACTGCTTTGAAAGACAGCCAGGAGATTTCTGTTTGGGAAATGGAAAAGGTTAACTGAGCTAATGAATCAGTTTTTCTAGGAAGTTCCAGATCCCTCTTGCTGATAGGGCTGTACCTCTGAGGAGATCTATAGACTGTACAACCAGTTATGTGGTTGTGATGGGGCTGGCTGCAGTTCTGGCTCCAAATTAATATTTTGATTTTGGATTTGTTGCAGGATTGTGAAGTACTCTGATCAGTTCCTCTCCAATGATCCTATCCTGTCTGGATGCCTCCCCAGCAACCCTTGGGTAACAGATGACCCTGAGTTCTGGGATCTCAATGCAAAGCTGTATGTATTTGTATTCTTTTGCCAGCTTGTGGTTTAATCTGACCTTTATGCTGATAGAAATCAGGAAAGGGAACCACTGATTTCATTGTGATATCTGTTCTCTGATCATGAGCAGGGAAGTGTTCCCTTTGTAACATAGCTGGGCCATGCTAAAGAAACTTGGGAATACTCCATGCTGAACTTCCAGCACTGCCTTCTTCAGGTGGAGCCTTCCTGAACATTACAGAAATTCCTGAACTGATGATGGGAGTGTGCACTCAGCCCCTGCTGAGTGTGTCTCATCCTCCCCTTGGATGAGTGAATGCCCCCTTTACTAGCACAGGATGGGATGTGACCAGTTACACTCAGGTGTGGTTCAGTGCTATCCTAGATTGGGTGCTGACAGTGATTTAGCAATTCAGGGTTCAGTCACTCCCCCTGGTCTTTGCTCACACCTCAGGCTGCTTTCTTAGGAGAGACTTGGGGCTGGAGGCACACACTGGTGGTCTGTCCCTTCTCCCTTGCTTTTCCCTCTGGATAATATTGTCTAATTACACAGTGGAATCTCAGGGCTGGAAGCAAACAATATCTTACTGGTTCTCATGTGAGACCAGCAATCCTGTTAGAGTGACTCTGTCCCATTAGACAGCCCCAGAGGATGCCTTCCCTGAGTGCCTTTATGAGAAGCAAAGCTTTGGGCAGTAACCAGTGCCTCCTCCAGAATGGGACTGAGTCAAACCTCAGGGCAAAGCTGGGCTGTCACTCAGAGAGCAGCATAAATCCCAGTTAAATCCTCATCCCGCTGCGGACCAAGTTGCTTAATTACAACTTACTTAGTGGGTTGACTTCGGGAGCTCATTACACCATTCTGGAAAACAGAGAGTGCTGAGAAGTCCCTTGGCATTCCAGCAAAGGGCATTTTGGTTGTAATTAATCTGCCAATTTGGTGGGCCACGTGAAGCTGGCAGTGCTGTTTGTTTTCTCCCCGGGCAGGGTGGAGGTCCCCACCAGGATGCGCGTGGAGAGATGGGCCTTCAACTTCAGCGAGCTGATCCGGGACCCCAAAGGGCGGCAGAACTTCCAGCTCTTCCTGAAGAAGGAGTTCAGCGGTGGGTCTGCTGTGTCTCCCTGTCCCTGCCTGTGTCCCTGGGCCCAGGCAGGGACAATGGAAGGGCTGTTGGAGGCGGTGGCTGTGCAGCCAGGGCAGGTGGTACCATCTAGTGGCACGGGACACACGGTACAGCCGGGACATTCCCGTGTGTTTGGATGAGATTTTAGGAAGGAATTCTTCCCTGGGAGGGTGGGGAGGCCCAGGCACAGGTTGCTCAGAGAAGCTGTGCCTGCCCCATCTCTGGGAGTGTCCAAGGTCAGGTTGGACAGGGCTTGGAGCAACCTGGGCTGGTGGGAGGAACAAGATGATCTTTAAGGTCCCTTCCAACCCAAGCCATTCTAGGATTCTGTGATTCCTCCTGGAGAAGCTGGAACTGGCTGAACTTACAAGCTCTGTCAGTGGGCAGAGAGCAGGGGAAGGCTGTTCTCCTCCTTCAGTCCCAAGAGGATTTTGTGCTGGCTGAAGAGTTGGAGAGACTGATTTAGGGCCAACACATATTGAGCCAAACAAATTCAGCTTAGGAGATAATAAATGGGATTGTGTTTTCCTCTGTCTCAGTCTCTGCTGATTGTGTCCTTGTTATGCAGGAGAGAATCTGAGTTTCTGGGAAGCCTGTGAGGATCTCAAATATGGAGACCAATCCAAGGTCAAAGAAAAAGCAGAAGAAATCTACAAGTGAGTGTGAAAATTTTACATTCTTAAACTCCTTATACACGAGTCCCACCACCTTCCACTGGCTGTCATTCTCCAAGTGATTTATTCCTGAAACTTTTCTGTGTAACCTGTGGCTGTCTTATGACCCCACATAGGAAAGGAACTTTTGGAGATGAAAGCAGAAGTGTTGTTCTGTTATGTTGGTGCTTTTCCTTTCTGTTCTCCACTATTGCATTTCAGCATCAGCATGTAATTTAAATAGCAGTGTGGAATAGCAAAGTTCTTGGGGCTGCCATGAGAGTGGAAAGACCCTTTTGCTTCCAGTGGGCTAAAATCTGGTTTATATTGTGTGCTCAGAGCTCAAGAGGAAGTGTCTGCATGTCTCTGGACATGGAGATTGCCCAAGATCAGGACAGCAAATTGAGTGGGGAGCTGAAGGGACTTTTCCTTTCCTGCATAGGCAGGAATCCCCATGAATTCTCCAGTTGCTAATGGCACTGTGGATCCCTCCTCTACCAGGCTCTTCCTGGCTCCAGGAGCACGGCGCTGGATTAACATCGATGGCACAACAATGGGCATCACAGTCAAAGGCCTCAAGCACCCTCACCGATACGTTCTAGATGCTGCTCAGACCCACATTTACATGCTGATGAAAAAGGTTTGTTATTTGTTTCCAAAGCCTCAGGGGGATTCCAGTCCTCTGGGCCTTTCCCAGTGCCTTTGTGTGTTATCAGCTGTCTCTTTCAAGGGGCCTTTGTTTGAAAATCCCCCGAGTTTGCTGAGTTAAGCAAGTGCTGCTTCAGACCTTTGTATTTGGCTGCTGCTTCTTCCCTTTGAGGCAGCCTGTCCCCAGGGTGGTGGGGGTCAGGTGGCTGCTGGAAGTCCTGCTTTCTGATCCCACCAGCTCACTTTGCACCGTTGCACTGAAAGCAGCAGAACCAGACCGATTTTTCACCCCTTGACGAAAAGTTTGGCTCCTGAAATGCAAACTCCTCACCTTGCAGTGACTGTGACACCCTGCTGGCCTGGGTTAAGCTCCAGTTCAGATCTTTTGAGCTGGGTCTTACCTGCGAAGCTTTATTGTGAGATGGAAAATCCTGGGAATTTTACACCCAAGATGAAAGGGAATTGGTTTAAATAGCTACATTTGCCTGAAAGATGCAAAGTCCCTTGGGCTGCTGGGGGAGATTATCCAGTTCCCAGCCTCCCTGGCTCCTGAGCAGCTGTATTTGGTGGTGATTTTAATAAGGATGTTTGCAGCCCATAACTAGCAGTTTCTCTTTTTTTCTCCTAGTAGGACTCCTATGGCCGCTATTTAAAGTCTCCAATATACAAGGAAATGCTGGCCAAGGCTGTTGTGCCACAAGAGACTGTCAAAAAAAGGCAAGTGAAACTGGCTGTAATTGTGGGGTTTGTTTTCCTTGTTGTAGCAAGGGTAGAAAAAGCCCAAGTTGCAGCAAAATTACTATGATTTAGATGTTCTCTTAATTAAATAAAATTTTTCACTGAGAAGATGGTTTGCTTTGAGACTGGTGGTGCTGTTTATTCATGAGCCCTTTGGAAGTGGCTTGTGTACAGTCAGAATAGACGTGACAATTCTCAGCTGCCTCCTCTGTTGGGTCTGTTTAGAAGGGCTGTGACTGTTGAATTAATCATGGCTCTTTTCCTGGAAGGAGAGAGCACTGTGTCCTGGGCATGGGAAAACTCCCGCCCATGAAACATTGACTGCCAGAGCAGGGCCAGAGCCAGGGTTCAGAATCCTGCGTGGGATCTGCTCAGCTCTGCCTGGACAAAGCTGCTTAGGGAAGGTGACAGGCACATGGGAACAGCACCTTGCTTGTGAGTGACAGCTGGCACGAAGTGCATGCCCTTAGAAATGGGTTTTTCCTGAGCAGGGTGAAGGTTGTACAGCAGATTTAGGCCATTTGAACTGCAGTTGCTCCTAAAGCTGAGCGGGCAGTGTCAGAGCCAGACTGGGTGATGTGCTCCTTTCTCTGTTCCTCTTCCACCCGCCAACCTAGCAAGCAAGAAAGAGGAATCGTGGACTTTCACACTGTTGTTTCATCTACAGCCTGTTTCAAGGCAGTGGAAAAAGCCCTGCTGCTGACTTGCCTGGGGTCTGGTTGGTTTTTCCCTGAGCCACACATCACGAGGTCGCTGGCTGGTGCTGGTTGATCCTGGTGGCTGCCTTTGTGTTTGGCAGTGCTTGTTCTGGACACCCAGTACTCAGCATCCTGTAAAGCTGGAGAGCTGCTACCTCACCCAGAGCTGGGTTAACACTTGTTTCCACTGCTGCTGGAATTGGCTTTGCTGTAGCAGGTAGTGGGTGTTTTTTTGAGGTATCAGAGAGGAATGCCCATACAGGTCCCTGTCTTGATCTTATTGAGGGCACTAGAGAAAATTCCACTGATGGACACTGTTTGGCTCCACAACCAGTGTTAGTTATGTGCCAACACAACAACAGGAGGGTTGTGGGTGGGCACTGGAGCCCCTCAGGAGCTCCAGCACTGCCTTAACCCTCGTAGCAGTTCTGCAGCTGACGTGTGACAGTGCGTCACCCACTCCTGCCTTGAACCACCTCCTCTGCACAATTTCTTTGTCCATCCCGGTGACTTTGCTTACCGGGGGTGACTTTTTGGTGCCTTTCCCCTCACTAACACCCTGCTCCTTTCCCTCCCTCCCAGCACCGGTTTGTTCGGGCGCCGCCACCTCCGCTCCAGCCCCAGCCCCATCATCCTGAGGCAGCAGGAGGAAGAGGCCAAAGCCAGGGAAGCCGCCGCCACCGTGGACATCACGCAGGTCATGAGCAAGCTGGACCGCAGGAACCAGCCCCAGGCTCCTCCCAAGTAGGCTCTGAGCCCCGCAGGGAAAAGACAAGCCGAGGCCGGTGCTGAGCTTCGTCTCCCCTTCCTGAAGGTGTCAGTGCTGCTTTAGGTTTCCCAGGCCGGCTCTGCCACCAGCCGGCTTCCCGCACGTTGCCATGGCTTCTGGAGAGCAGATGTCACTTCCCAATGCCAGGCAGGGAGTGCTGGCAGGGCCGGGCTGCTGCCTGTGCCAGGCTCGGGGGGCAGGACCCCGGCTCCCCACACACACGCCTGGGAGGGGAGATGACCTCTGGCTGCCCTGAGATTCCCCCCAGCAGGCTGGGTAGCCCAGCTGCCTCTCCCTGCCTCCTGCTCTTCGGGGAGGTGGGATGGCACCCAGTAAAGTGCTGCCATCCCAGTCCTTGGGGTCCAAACCAGCCCTCCTGGGAGCAGAGGTGGATGACCCCGTGGGGAGCAGGGAGAGGTGACCCACCTCAGAGTGTCCATGCCAGCTTCCATCCCCTGGGGGGATGTGCACCCTCCCAAGGGGTGCATCTGGCACCCCCTGAGAGGACCACACCTCTCAATCCAATTATCCTGCACCTCCCTGCAACAGGAGCACAGGCAGAAGAGCCAGGGAGGCTCCTTATGAGATCAGCAGCCTGGGCGTTTCTGAGGGCTTGTTTGACCCTTTGAATTTGAATGTCACTCCCACATCCTCCCAGCATGCTGGAGGTGATCACTGGGAAGCTCTGCTCTCCCTGTGCCATGAGCTGGGTGTGCAGGCACCAAGAGCCACCCCTTGCCAGAGCCTGCACGAGGCCTTGAGAGATTTTATCAAATCCTTCCCACCTCATCTTGTCTTTTTCCTGCTCTTCTATTTTCTCTTGTTAAAAAAAAAAACGAACAGGAGGTAGTCATAGTTGTAGCCCAGAGGCAAGAGAGGACAGGGTAGAGGTGTTAAGAGCTGATTGCAACTTTAAGTAGTGCTTTTCTTTTTATTTGCTCCATCTCTTTTGCTCTGTAGAATGAGGCAAACTAAACTACTATTTTAGTGCTAAAGAGCTCAGGGAGATTCCAGGCCTTGCTGGGAAAGCACAGCCTGTCTGGACCAGGCCAATGATTACCAGAAGTGCAAAGATTCCTGCAAAGCTCAGTAAAGGGAATTAGAGGGGCAGAAAATCTTCCTTGTTGCGGTCCCAGGGTCCATGCAGGCCAACTGCCTGTGGACAGGGGGACACTCAGGATGTCACTGTGTCCCAAAACAGCCTGAACAGTGACTCCTGCCCTCCCTGTGAGTGTTATCAGGGGCAGAACCAGGGCTGCACAGTCTGCTCTGGTGTCACTGCAGAACTCGTCTCCTTCACTTGTGGCTGAGGCAGGGAGACTTTCCTGACCTTCCTTAACCTTCTTAGAGGAATTGAAACCGAGTTGCCCGAGGCTTTCACTCTGGTGTCAAGGCCTGTGCTGTCTCTGCTCTTACTCCTGGTGGAAGCAAAGGCACATTTTGCAATGCTCTGCAGGGGAGCAGGATCAGCCTTTTCTTTAATTCCTCTTAAAACCCCGAGGCTTTGTTACATGAGGTGCTGAGCACCATCAACCTACCTTGACATAAGAGCACTGAAAGATACTCCAAAACCTGGCAGGGTTGGTCCAAAGCTCCTTGGCTGTGATGAGCCCTACAGTCTCTCCAGAGTTTGTGTAACGTGGAGCACTGAGCATGTTGGGATTGCCAGTATGTAGTAACATGTGGAAGATCAAGTCAGGGTATAAATAATAAATAACAAATCTGTGTGTTCCAGTCAGTCCCCCTGATTCTACTTCTATTTTGTCTGCTGCTTCGCTTGTTACGTTCTCTGTACCCATTCCTTTCTCTGATTTTGCATCATCTCTGCTTGGCATCGCTCTTCCCCTGCCATGGGTTAGTGTGGCATGTTCAGGAGTCTCTGTGTTTGTGGAACACCAATCACTGCTTGTGGAACACCTGCCTGACACTCACAGGCAGGAGCTGGCTCTGCTCTGCCACAGTCTGAACGAGCTGGCACGGCCCAGCCTTCTGCTCCTCGTCCCCTGCTGTTCAATTCCCTGAAGAGGAAGGTCGCCTGGTACAAGCTGAACTTCACTTTGTGCCAGAAATTGTTTGTTTCCATTGGAAATCAGAGCAATATGTTGTTTCATTTCTTGGCCATCGCTCCCGCGCATTCATCTGTCTAATAAAAATAAATGTAGAAAATGGAAGAAGAACCAAGTTCATCCTTCTCTGTCGCGTCTCAGTGTGTTCATCGCTCACTGTGTCATCACTGCATGTGTGCGATCATGTTCTGTGTGTGCCTCTGCCCTCAGCCCTTCTCCTTGGGCACTTGAGCTGCATTTCATTTCTGCTGGGAGTGAGTCCTTGGGAAATGGGAGGGGACCCTGCATGCAGCTTGTCCTCTGCTGCTTGTCCTGTGCTTGTCCTGTCCAGTTTATACTTGGGCTTGTCCTGAGGGCTGAATGAGCTGAGCTGGAGCCTCCACAGCCCCAGCCCAGAGACACTGGGGGCTTCAGCACAAGATGTGATTTGTATGACCAGGGCTCGGGCTCAGTGTCTGTTTCTCGGGCAGGCAGCAGCCAGCGCAGCGGTGCCGTGGGTGTGACACGGCTGTGCTGCTCATAACCAAGATCACATTCTCGGGATGACAGGCTCCCCCGTGCCTGGAGCTAATCCTTGTGAGGAATGAGACAAGCTGGTGTCTCCTCCAGCATCCCAGCAGGCGTGGGGCCGGATCTGTCAGCACCCACTGGGCTGGTAGCAATGACCCCGTTGCTTTCCGTAGGCAAGTTGTGACACCTCCGTGCTCCTGCTGGAGGGCAGGGAAGGGGGCAGAGCTGCAGGGTGGGGACACTGGCACAGGCTGGGGTGGCTGACAGCTGCCTCCCAGCTGAGCCCTGTCTCTCCTGGCAGCACTGTGGCACCGGGCCCTCCTCCAGAGAAGCAGAGGGCTTGTCCTCCTGATGGAGCCTGGGGAGACCAGCCACCAGAGTGCCCCCCCCGAGCCTGACCGAGCCTGTCTCCTTTTCCTCCCCACAGCCCTGCCACCTCGCCTCCCAGGCCCCTCGCCAGGCTGGCTCCAGCACCCCTCCATCGCCCGCCCTGCCTCCCGCCCCGCCCGGCCCCCCGGCCCTGCCCCGGGGCACCGCCTGCCCCTCGCCCACCGGCCTGGCCCTGGACGGCGCCGGGCCCGGACCCCTGTCCTCGGGCAGCAGCGGGGCCGCCCGGTCCCTGTCCCGGTTCCTGAGGAGGGGCTGCTGGACCTCGCCCACCTTGGCCGCGCTCTCGCCCCGCTGCCCGGCCGTGCCCCACGGGAAGGTGCAGCCGCTGGGAGAGCGGGAGCGGCGGCTGCGCCCGGACACCAAGGTGGTCAGCAGGTCAGTACTGCCCGGGACATCCTCCCCTCCACCACCATTTCTGTTTGCAGTTAGCCAGAGGTCTCCAAGAACCTGCCCCACAGCTGCCTGTCCTACCCTTGCTGCTAAATCCCACCAATCCCACCCGTGCCACCCACCCTAAATCCCAGCCGGGCTCTGAAAGTCTCTCTTCCCCCTGTCTCCATGCCTACTGTCCACATTGGATGTGTTTTCTGATGGGATAGGGGCAGGAGCCCACTCTGGTGGCGCCTCTGCTGTGCTCACACCTCCTCTTCGGGGGTGCAAAACCCCAGGTTCTACTTTTAATCCCCGAATCTGGAAAACCGCTCGTATATTTGTGTTTGCTCTCGAGCGCTGGTCCAGATTTGGTTTAGTGGTTTCAAGTCAGAGGAGACCCAGAAGCGACAAGGGAGGAGAAATCTTGAGGAAGAGTCATGAAGTGTTTGTTCCTCCGGGGCAGGAGGTGTGAGAGGGGGGATTTTTTGCAGGAGAGGCTCTCCCTGTTGGAACTAAACCCTGGCCATGTCCCTCACTCGCAGCACCATGATCTCATTTAACCCACCTCCACTGCTGACCGAGTGGATGAGTCCACATTATCAGTTCAAAAGCACAAACCTGGGGGCTCCTGCTCCACCTGGCTCCACGCTCTGGAGCTGTGCCACACGGCTTCTCAGCTTCAAAGGGGTGGGAGCTCACATCCCCCTCTTCTCCCTCTCTGCGGGCTCGTGCCCGGGCGCTTTGCCTTGGGATTTGGGGTTTGAAGAGTGGAAGTCTCAAAGCCGGGCTGGGTTCACTGCCTCGGAGCACATCAAAAAGTGCTCTGTGTGTGTGTGTGTGTGTGTGATGAGTCTCTGTTTCACAACACAGCTTCTTCCAAGTCAGAACGGACGCGCCTTCGGAGAGCCGAGTGTGCCCCCAGGGCTCCGAGGAGGGGCAGGACCGACACCCCCGGGCTCGTAAGGACTCTGCCAAGGAGCTCATCTGCCCCTGGGAGACCCCCACGGAGGAGGGGA
Organism: Lophotriccus pileatus; assembly: GCA_035583135.1. Taxonomy (NCBI): domain Eukaryota; kingdom Metazoa; phylum Chordata; class Aves; order Passeriformes; family Tyrannidae; genus Lophotriccus; species Lophotriccus pileatus. The sequence goes on from JAWWES010000042.1 coordinate 2,489,492, forward strand.
GAGCGGGGTAATTAACAAGCAGCCCTGGCACGGATGCTCTTTCCAGGCCTGAGGCTGCAGTGGCTCAGCAGGTGGACCATGTGGGAGAACTACCTTAGAGCCATCCCTCAGCACCGCTCAGACCACCCTGGTGATGGATAACAGACCCTGCAGTGCCCCTTGGCCATCCAAGAACTCGAAGTGTTTCTGGGCTGGTTTTGTTTCCTGTCTTTGGTGTATCCAGCTCTGTTCGTGACGGACTTCTCGATAAATGAACCTCTTTCCTTGCCTTGGAGCAGGTGGAGAGTGTGTGTGTGTGTGAATGTCCTGGGAACGGTGTCTTGCTGGAGTTTCTTGCTTGGCCATGAGGTGTCAGCACACTGAACACAGCACAGCTGGAGCAGGGCTGGCAGGGGTTTGTCACAGCAGGACTCAGGCTGCAGTGCCAAGACTGGGGCGTGTTGGTGTCCCCAGCCTGGGTCCAGTGCTTATTAATAACGATCTTTTAATTTGAAAGCAAGTTGGTTAAGATGCAGATGATTGCTGGGGAAAATAAAGTGCCCCCTCATGAGAAGCAGTGTGGCATAGCATCATTCCTTCATCCAAACCTGATGCCAGAGGGCAAGGAGTGCAGGGGGAGAGCGGAGGCTCCAGAGCCCTCCTGCACTAGCTCCTGCTTCCCAGGGCATGGGTTTGAAACCATACCTTGAACTGCACCCCAGAAACACCTTGGGAAGATCCAAACCAAATCTGGGGACCCTCCAAACTCAGATTGATGCACTGCCACGACCTGTACCTGTGCTGATACCAGGAGTGTTGGACCATTGCCTTCCTTATGTCGTGTGGTGCTTGAAGGTGGCGTTTCATTCGCGTGGAGGAGTTTCCTCGGTGTGTGTGCTGTGGGTCCCTGTTCTGTAACTTGGCCATGACCTGTGACTTCTGATGTTGCTGTTTTGTACTTTCTGATCATAAATGGAGCTTTGCCTGTGTGGCTGCCGTGGTTCCTCACTCCTGCTGCGGGATTTAAATCTCTCCTCACACGCGCTCAGTGCTCCTCATTTCCCCCAGGCCTGGGGTGACACTTCTCGTCACAGGGCAGTTTGGGAAGATCAAGGGGCTGTTTCTGTCTCCAAAGACTCCTTCCCAGGGGAGCTGAGGGTTGGGCAGGAGGCTGATGCCCCACACTGTCCGTGATGCTTCTCTTGTAGAAATGCACATTGGCTCTCGCTGGCTTTGCTCTGTCAGAGGGACCTGGTCCTGCCCCACGGGCACTGGCAGTGCCACCTATTACTGATGACACAAATATCATGTCTTTTGTGATTTTTTTTTGTTAATATTGTTACTCAGCCACTCCTGATGGGACACTGGCAACATATGATCCAGGAAACACGACAGGAAGACATTGTGATGTGTAACAGTTACTAATATGATATTTAATGTACATATGACAGGAGCCATCCTACTGTTAATATTTCTCTCATTGGTTTGGAGTTCCTCTTGGGAATCTCCTTGTGTTCTATTCCTCGGGTTCATCTTCTGCACCAGAGGAAGGACTTCAGGATCCAAAAGTGCTGCTCTGTCAGGGCTGGGATGCAGTGACACCCAGACAGACAGGTACATCCCTATCCCAGAGGCCAGCACTGGGGGTTCCCAACATTTTTCCCTTCAGGGCACTGCTTTTTTCCCCTCAATATCTTTCAACATGAGAACTCCTGCAGTATTTTCCCGTGGTGGGGGACAGGCCCCTGCCTTGTGCATCTCAAGCCAGCGCCTTGCTCTCCTCCCTTCTCCCGTGGACCCCCCAGGCGCCTGCTGGGTGGAGGAGGAGCACGACAGCTCCAGAGGCCCTGGATCCCTCCTGCCACCACTCGGTGACATCTGAGGCTCTGCCCCTGCTGGAGGCCTGGCGTGCTGGAGTCGGGAGCGCTTTCAGCTCTGGCAGTTCAAATGCCCTCGCTGTGCAGGAGCCCACTTAACGCTGCCTGCAGTCACCTGGAGGAATTAGCTCACTGCAGCAACTTAGACATCCAAGGTATTCCGATAATGTGAGGGATGTGTGAGGTTAATGACTGGAAAAAGTGATCGCTCCCTGTGGGCAGTTTCTCAGCAAACTCCCTGCTGCTTGGCTGACAGAAGAAAGGAGGCTCCGGCAGCGGCAGCAGCAGAGAGGAAGCCCCGTCCCCTCTCCACGGCAGCTGCACAGCCCCACGGAGCAGCCATGGCCCTGCTCCAGCTCCTGGAGGGGCTGGAGGAGCTCCCACGCTCCCGCTCCGAGCTGCTGTGCCGCGGTGGTTGAACGTGGAGGATGCTCACAGAATGAACTCGTGAAGGAAGAGGCTTGTCCGAGTGGTTCTCCAAGTGCTCCACTCCCAGGTGTGGAGGTCCCACACCCCAGGTTGGGGTGGGCTCCTGCAGCATCCTCCACTCAGGCTGGTATGTGAGATTTCTTGTGTGAGTCCCCACAGCTCTCTGAGGGCTCTTCCCAGGCTGCCTCAGCCACCAACCTCAAGGGGACACTGTTGGGATAGGATGGGAGCGAGCCCCATGCTGGTGATCCTCACCCTCTCGCTGGAGCCTCGAGTGGGAGGTGGACGCTGTGAGGGGCTGCCAGTTTTGGGGGAGCCCCTCTCTGGCCATGCCACTGGGTGTGGGAGGCCATGGCCAGCTCAGAGAACCTGGTTAAAATATCCAGATTAAAGATCCGTTTTCCAGGCGAGCAGCATCTCTCAGATCTCCCCTCAAGCCTGACATTTCTCTCCCTCCTCTCCAGCTGGGCCACACGGCTGAAAACACCAAGGGGCTGTTCCCCCTCCGGGGTCTCGGACTGTGCATTGCTCAAGCCTCATGAATTTAAAAATGGAACAAAGAATGCTCAGCATCCAGCAGGATCAGGCCTCGGGAGCGGGAAGTACCAGCTGGCTCAGGACAGGGCTTGTTCCCATGGGATTCCCAGTGTGGTTTTGGCAGGCGGCGTGGTTGGGATAGCTCTTCCCGCCTGGAATGCCAGCCCTGGCAGAACAGCTGACTCAGAGCGTGACAGCTCTTCTCAGCATCCCCTTCTGAAAGGAGCTGTCAGGAGGGCTCCTGACACCTCTACATTTCGTGAGGGTGGCTTGAAAGCTGAGCTGTAAACTGAGCCCACGTCACGGTGCTCTTGGAAACGCCGCTCCGTGGGTGGAATTCACCTCTGAGCGGGGCTGTGATCCCATTACAGCCCTCCCTGCTACCGGAATGGGGAGAGGTTCAGCCTGCATTCACCCCAGCACCTGAATGCCTGAGCTAGGATAAATATGTTATGAAAGAACCACCGTGACTTGGCTTTTCGGGGCGCAGGAGGGATGCAGGGACAAACCCAGCCACCAGGGTGATTTCCCCCTTGCTGCCAGGGAAGTGCTTTATGCACTTTTGCAGTACACCAGAAGCAGAGGGGAGCACCTCTCTTTTAGGCAGAGGTTCCCAGATCTGTTCTGCACCACACTAAAGGGTAGAAGATAAGCTCTTGCAAGTCAGTTTACTTTTTAAAATTCACGTTGCCATAGCAGCTCAGCACACTGTCTCGAGTCCTCCCTCTTGCAAAACTTTGATCACCATGAAAACAGAGTTATGTTGTTCTCCAACACGGTCCACATATGGGTATATAGAAGTTCCCATAGTTCAGCACCTGTGGTCTGGTGCTCTGCAAGCTCTGGTTTCAGCCTTAAGACACTGGAATCACAGACCATGCAATTGTCAAGGTTGGAAAAGCCCTCTGAGATCACAGAGTCCAACCATTATCCAGCACCACTGTATTCACCACCAAACCATGTCCTCAGGTGTTTTCTGCACACTTCTAGGAACGGTAAATCTCCCTACTCTGTCAGTTGGAAGCTATTGGGAAGCCATTCCCCCTGTCCTGTCATTGTAGGCTCTTGTAAATAGTCTTTCTCCATCCTTCTGGTCAGGTGTCCCATTCATGCTAACAATACTGGAAAAGACCGAGATGAGGGGAAAAAAAAGAAGGTCTTTAGTCTAAAGACAAACAAACTTGGAATAACAGCCTACACAGTCATCTTGTTAAACAGCACATTACCCTGAGCTCCCCTTTTGCTGTTGTTGTTCACTTGAATCCATCTCCTTACCCAGAGAAGACTCTCCCAGACCAGGACTGGGAAAGGTCAGTGGGATTTTTATTAATGCTCACAGCCAGACTTCTTCCAGTCAGCCTTTTCCCCCCACCCCCCAATAACTGAAGGGGAAAAAAAAGAAAAAGAAAAAAAAAAAGAAGAAGAGGAAGAAAAAATTGGGGTAAAAGTTGAAGAACACTTTAATTTATAAGAAAAAGAACTAAATAATTGATGTAGTCATGGTGCCAAAGGTAATTTCTGCTGCTCCCTCTATCTCACAAAGACATTTAGCATTGATTGAGATCAAAGTATCAAAAACCCCTGCTGCTGAGCTGAAAGGCAAAACTTTCGGCTGCCTTTCTCCGCTCTAATAATATCGTCTTTATGTAGTTAATAAACTGCACACTTCAGTCAAACTATATCATTACAGAAGACTTAGGGAGCTAATAATTTAAAAGCAAAGAATTGCCTCTGTTCTTTGCTTTGAACTAAACAACATTCTGTTGAATGAGGGGGACATCAAAGCTTTGTTACTATTACCAATGTGGCTGGAGCACAGGGCCGCACAGAGTGTGTACTTCAGTCATCAAGAGAAAAAAACCAGAAAGATTAAAGATATTGGCTTATCAACCCACAGGCAGAACCAGGTGTTTGCTTTTCTGCTGTGCAAGCATCAGGTGGTTTGCTTATCAATGAGTTTTCTTGTTAAATAGATGTACATGACTTAGGCTGATCCCTCCGATCCCGTGGGCCTTTTCTCTTCTGAGCCATCTTTGAAAAAGTTGGGCTGAGGGGCTGTTTGTTTGCAGGAGGATGGATAATTGGGCCTTTTGTCCAGGGCCAGCTCCTGTTTCTGCTCTGCTGACGCTCTCCCATTGTCCTGTGCTCCACTGCAGCAGGAATCATCCCCAATCCCACCTTCCTCCCACCCGTGCACTCAGGGCAGCCTCATCCTCTGTGGATGCACCAGCAGGGGGTTTGGATTGGATGGTAGGAAAAAAATGTCATGGAAGGGGTTGTAAAGCATTGGAACAAAATACCCAAGGAAGTGATAAGACTCACAATCCCTGGAGGTGTTCAAAAAATGTGTGGATGTGGCACCTGGCACATGGCTTAGAGGTGAATGTGGTGGTGGTGCCGGGTTCATGATTGGATTTGATGATCCTAAAGGGCTTTTCCCACCTTAATAATTCCGTGATTCATCCCCCACCTGCCATCTCATCCCCACCACTTCAGCTCCTCCTTGGCAGAGCTGGCTGTGCTCCCCCAGCTCAGGAGAACTGCGTCCCTGCAACTCAGGAGGACCCTCTGGCATGGCTGGGAGCGAGGAAGGTTCAGCTCTGCTCCACTGCTCCCTGTGTGGGGAGCAAAGGCAGGATCTGTGTCCTGCTGCTGCCTCCTCTGTGCCTTCCCCAGCCAATGGTTTGGGAAGTGCTGGTGCTGCCAGGAGTGGGTGTCCATGGAGGGTCTGAGCATGAAGACCCTGAACTCCTTGATGGGTGTGTGAATCACTCATGTTCATCCCAGCAATGCTTCCTTGCCAGATGTTTTTTCCCCAAGTATGGCACTGAGGGACAATAAGGTTTTCCTTATAAATTCCACTGAAACACAGTGTTTGTTCTGGACTTTTGGCAGGGGTAATAAAACCAGCCCAAGGAGCCTTCAGGAGCTCACCTCCCACCCATCCCTTTCCTGCCATGGCCACATCTGTCCTTGCTGGGTATCTGGCTCTGACTCCAGGTTGGGCTTTCTTTGGTCTTTGGCTGGAGACACCTGAATGTGGGGCTGTGGTGTGAGCCCTGGGGTCTCACCAGAAGGAACCAGGTCAGCCATGAGGTCAGCACTGGAGAGGACGTGGCCTCTAAACCCCCCTGCTCTGATTTCCCAGGCTGGATGGAGCCCTGGATGCTCCAGGCAGATCTGGGAGCTGGCAATTTGCTCTGGGCTCTATTATGGGACACTTGCACTCCTTAAATGCTGCTTTTCATTTGCATCAAAAACTCTCCTTGGTTCTTGACAGTCTGGGTCTCATCCCCTATTAAAGACTGGAATTTAAAAAAGCAGAAAATAATGGCTTATTTCAAAGTAACAATTCGAGTGCTTTTTGAAACACTGTCCTTATTCAAAACCACTTAAATTTATACATATTTCTAAGTCGTTATTATCCTCAGAGGCTGAACCAATTTGGATCTTGATTTCTGCAAGTGTTCTCCTTGATTTCTGTGTCAGAAAGTTGAGCTGCGACGTGAGCAGATTGGACATTAACCATAGGTAACAAATGGTTTCCTGGGAATTATTGCTGAAGTTATTCTTTAAAATACTTTGAAAAGCCTGTCACTACAGGGAGAAAATTCATAGCAAAAAGACTTTGGGAAAGGGATGATCTTCTGATTTTATCCTGTCGAGGTGCAGGGTGCAGCATGTGCCTGAGCACGTGTGGACATGTGTTCATGTGTGTGCTTTTGAGGGCTTCCCTTTTCTCAGTGGAAGTGGCTTTGCCATGCCATGAGAGTGGCATTTTGGGCCCACTGAAGGGCTCCTTTTGGCCTTTAATGTTGGCAAGATTAGGGTTTTCATTTCTGAAATAGAAGAGGTTCTTCTAGCAGGTATGCACAAGGTTGGCACGCATTTTATGACCAGAATCATGTAAACTATATAAATATAATGTAATGATTGTCCATGGCTCCTTCTGCAAGTTAATGGGTGACCTTTGCTTGAGGACAACAATAATCAAATGAGGAGGTGGGAGAAGGTCTTCCACCTTTTCAGACATCACATTGTTCACATGCAGTCATGGAGCCAAAGCTTTCAGGACTGTTCACTGAAATGTTCTCATCTGCCAGGAAGGCTTTGTGTTGATCTGAGCTCATCAGACTGATGCCAGCCCGGAGTGTGTCACAGCTGAACACTTACAGAGACAGTGACTCCACCACCTTATTCCAAAGCCTGACCACTGACGGGATCTATCGGACACAATACCCGAGATCTGCACCCAGAAATCAGAAGGAGGTGGGTAATATTTGATACAACCTCTAGAGCAAAATACTTAATGCAAATTCTAGAGCTTAGTGCCTGTCTGTCTGTCTGTCTGTCTACAGCCAAACTCATCCATGGAATGGCTGGTTCTGCAGAATTCGTTCACCACAGTGGAGAGAGGTTTCTGGCTGGACAGAGCTGCAGTGCTGAAGGCTCTGGAGCCAACCTTTGCAAGATCTGGTAACACAAAGATAATAAAGCAGCTCTGATGGAGTGCAAGGCAGAGTGAAGCTCGTCTTTAGCCTTTACCAAGCCCACTGTCAGTGCCTTTGCCTTTGCACAGCACAGCTCTTCGCAAAGCTAATTGGGTTAGTGCCTTGCAGGGGGCTTTCAGTGTCTGCAGGAGATGGGCTGCTGCAAACACCTTCCCCTTCAAGGCACACAGCGTTGCCTTTTTCACACCACAGCTCTCTCCCTGCCTTCTGTTCTCGAAAAGCAAAAGTCCCAGGCTGTTCTTCAGTATCAGCCATTACAGTGTTTCAGCTCTTTCCTCCCAGCCATTTTCAAATGTTCAACTTAAAAGGAAAATGTTTCATTTTAGGCCAAATCCCCCCCGCCCTCCTCTCCCTTTTCCCTCTCTTCTCCTTCGTCCCCCCCCTCCCCTTTTCTCTGGAAGAAGAACAAAGTCATTCAAATCAGGAAGCTGAGGAACTCCATGTATACTTTCCACTGGGACCTCGATCCCTACTGGTTTGGCATGATTTGATTGAAGTGTAATTTAATCCTTCATCATTTGTCATAATGTCATTTATATATAAAAACAACACTGCATCCAAACTTCAGATCAGCACCGAGGAGCTCTCCAGGAGGGATGGAAACAGGGCTGAGGAGCAGGCTCTGCTGGTGGAGAGGAGGGTGAGGAGCTGGCAGGCAGCATCCCACTCTCTGGGCAGGCACCAGGATGGAGCCTGAGTAGTCAAGTCAGGTTATGTTATGTTAGTGAAGAAGGGTCTGGATTTACAGCAGAATGAAGGGGTGACTGTGAGCACATCTCTGTGGAAGAGTTCAGGTTGTGTAGGTGAAATACCTGGGCAGAGGTGAAAGTCCTGGGCCAGAGACTGGAGCATGTTTGCAGGTGCCCTGGTAAGTGTAGTGATGGTGGTGTCACTGCCTTCTGTCAGCACTGGAGCGAGGTAGGGCTGGAGTCTGCACACCTCAGACCTCATCTCTATTTGTGCTAGAAGGGGAAAAAAGGGAAGGGCTCTCTGTGGTGATCTCTGTGGGTCCCTTCCAGCTCAGCATATTCTGTGGTTCTGTGGCTCCTGGAGGCTTGAAAGGGCCTGGTGGCTCTGCGTGGTTATGGAGTTACTGCACACAGGTGATGAGAGGGTTCTTTTGAGAGAGATGTTGAACATCTTTACTTTCCCCTTCCCAACTGTTCACTGAACACCCTAAAAGGAAGTGTGAGCAAGGGGAACAGATAAGCCTTATCCCTCAGCAGGAAAACATTCCTGCAGTCAGGGTATATAAGCCAGATACCGCCTGCCTTTCCTCAGCCTGAGCCACACTGAGTATCCCAGCAGCTGGAGCCTGGATACACCAGCAGCCAGAGCCTGGATATCCCAGCAGCCAGAGCCTGGATATCCCAGCAGCTGGAGCCTGGATATCCCAGCAGCTGGTGCCTGGATATCCCAGCAGCCAGAGCCTGGCTGTCCACTGGGGCTTGGAACAAGAGCCAGAGGTCGGAGGCTGGTGGGGGACAGCACCCAGTGCCCTGCACAGCCTCCCTCTCCAGCCTCCCTCCCTGGAGGACCAGGCTGCCAGGTCACCTGAGGTCTCAGCTGCTGTAAAACAGCCACCAGAAACACCAGCAGAGAGAGCTGTGTGAGGGTGAGACCCCTGCTTATCCCCCCCAGCTCCCCACTGCGGTTGGGGCTTTGCCCCAGCCCTTCCCTCTCGCAGCAGAGAGGTGTCTCTTCACAGCCCTTGTCAAAAAAAATTAAAGCAGAGCCTTTTTTCAAATGCTCCATCTGTACTTGGCTGCCAGAAAAGAGATTCTTCCTCCAAAAAAAAAAAAAAAAAAATAAAAAATTTGCATTTAAAATTCCAAATATGCACTTTTTGCTCAGACGAAAGGATGTGTGTTCCCGCTTTCAAGTCGGGTTCTCTGTGACCTCCAGGTTTTAATAATTTCAGCAAAGTGTCATTTGACAATTCAAATACAGGCCGTAAGCACAGGAAAGTAAATGTCCTTTAAGATAAGCACATATTATGTTGAGAGTTGATGATGAGAAGATTTCACCTACAGCTAGAAACTTCAGAGCAATACATATGACACTTCTGCATGTTAAAAACCTCTTTGGTGAAGTATTGGTATTTCCAGATTTCAGCCTTGCCAGCGCTAAAGCCTTTCCCCTGTTTAATTCATAAGAAGGTGTGATGCCCTTGTGCGTGGAGGTTTCACTGTTTGGCTTCAGCTTTCCAATTAAAAATAAGTCAGTGCTCAAATCCTGCTGGCTGCTGATCCCAGGGGGTGAAGGACCACAGTGGGATGGCAAAACCTGTGCTGCCAACCCCCTTCCCTCCCCAGGCTGCTGCAGTGGGACTGGGGGTGCCCCCCCCCCCCGAAACTCTCAGCCCTCTGGATGTCTTTGGGTTCCCCCCTCACTCTCTGGTTTCCTCAGACCCTCAGGATTTTGTTGTGCTCCCCCCAAACCCTCGCACAGAGAGGGCTGTTATCGCCCGGACACCCAACCCAGCGAGCAGATCAGCGTGTCACCATAATTAATAAGCCTCCCTGTGGTCCCTGGTAATCCATCCCAGGGCTGCACAGCACCGGCTCTGTTTTGCTTGGGTACGTGGGAGCCTCAGAACTGCCCCAAACAGAGCCTTTTTTATGAAACTGCTTCATTCAACACCTTATAAGGGCTGCGGGCGCAGGGAGGGGGCAAGTTTACACAGATGCTTGTGTCTCAGGGCTTGCTAGCAGGTGTCTCCTAACTTTACACAGACCACCCTCACACTAAAGGGACTCTTTTGCTTTGAGCCTGTTTGAGTTACATGGCTTTGGTCTCCGGGTTCCTGTTCCGAGGGCGATTTATGACTCTCCTCATTGATAACGCTCCCGAGAGCGGAGGCACGGATCGTTCCTGGTGGTGTGGGTTTCGCTTCTCCTCGGAGAGCTGAAGCTCCCTGACCATGCAACTCCTCAGGCTTTCTAGGGAAAGGAAAACAGCAGCGACACCCTCACGGGCTGTGGGGTTTTTCTTTTGTTTTGTTTGTTTGTTTGGAGTGGGTTGGGGGGCGGGAGGAAAGAGCTAATGATGGGTTTGTGCAAACAGTTTCCTCTGAGTCTGGCCATTTTCTGAGATCATGTGACAGCTGAGATTGCATGATTAGAAATGTTTTAAGGCATTCCTTCAGCCTCGAGAAAGGAGGAGGGAAAATATTTAGGGTTTGATGCCTGTAGTTCAGGGGACAGACACCCAAAGAGCTCTCCTGTGCAAGGGTGGTCACAGAGATCACTGCCTGCTTCTCAAGGGGTGGTGGTGAGCTCGAGCTGCTGCTCCTCAGGGAGAATTCCAGGTCTACCAAGCTTTGGGAAGTTTGGGTTGGGACAGGCTGTTGCAAAATTGGGGTCCTTTTGTTTTTACAGTTCTCTGAAACTTCTTCAGTTCTCATTAGGAGTTAATGGGGAGGAAATGTTACTGGGGGGAATGTTTTGGCGACCTTAAAAATCATGCCTGCCATGGGCAGGGACACCTTCCACCAGCCCAGGTTGCTCCAAGCCCTGTCCAACCTGCCCTTGGACACTTCCAGGGATGGGGCAGCCACAGCTTCTCTGGGC